>OZ010705.1:7794177-7902707 GCA_963932265.1 Thymelicus lineola | reverse complement strand
TTACTAGCAGTTGCCCGCAGCTTCGCACGCGGAAATTATGCTTATCATATTTATTTTGTACCCCTCATAGAAGAAAATTTAATAACAGGTTAATTTATATTGAATTTAGGAATTCATAAAGTAAAACCTACGATACAATCAAAAATCATTCCTCAGTTCAAGGGTTTTGATGTGATACCCGGACAGACAAACAGACAGACAGAAAGACAATAATTTTAAAAACAAATTTTTGGTGCTTTGACACGTTATTGATGTGTTATTTACTAATTATAATTTCAATATTAGTCCCTCTCCCTCTTTCTCTCTCTCTTCCTCTTCCACTCTCAGTTCCTCTCCAGCTTCAAGTACCTCTCCCTCTGCCGCTCCCTGCCCCTCTTCCTCTCCAGTTCTCTGTCCCTCTCCCTCTCTCGCTCCCTCTCCCGCCCTCTCCCGCCTTCGGTCCATCTCCCACTTCCTGTTCCTCTCCCTCTCGCGCTCCCTCCCTCTCCTGCTCCCTGTCCCCCTCCCTGTCCCGCTTCCGATCTCTTTCCTGCTTTTTGTCCCTCTCCCCTCCCCCTCCCATCCGTAAAGTCCCCTATACAAAAATTTTTTCTCACTATAAGCTTACATATTAATTTTCATAATGAAGAAGTTCCTGAAAAATTTGCAACCCCTTTATTTACCTCTTAGGGGATGAAATTCTAAAAAAACCTGTTACAATTATTTTTTGTTCTTAATTATAAGCTTACATATCAAGTTTTACATTACTTCAGAGTTCAAAAATGACAAAGTTTCTTAAATATTTACATCTCCTTGGTTTTGCCCCATAGGGGATAAATTTCGAGAAAATCATGAAACAGATATTTTTTGTGTCTAACTATAAGCTTAAATACAAATTTTCACCCTTCTTACTTCAAAACTGACGAAGTTCCCATACTAAATTGCGCCGCCTTAATTAACCCTTTAAGGGATGATTTTCCAAAAAAAACGTAATACTTAAAATTAAGTTTCTAATGTTTAACTAATATGTAAATTTTCATATTTTTAACTTCAAAAATAACGAAGTTGCATACTATGATAAAACACCTAAATTAACCCTTTAAGGGATGATTTTTCAAAAAAATGTGTTAAAGTTAACTTTTAATTATTACTATAAACTTACATGAAAAATTTCATATTTATAACTCTAAAACTGACGAAGTCGGCTTGTATGAAAATGACTTCTAACCCCTATTTTTACACTTAGGGGATGAATTTCCAAAAATCCGTTCTTAGCTGACGTCTCCTTAGCATAAACTATCTCCCTGCCAAATTTCATCATAATCGGTTCGGTAGTTTCTAAGATTTTTTGTTTAATCAGTGTATCTCTTTTCAATTTTATATATATAGATTATTGTCTTCTGTGGTACAACAAGATATTACCAAAGTCACGATCATGTGGTGCCGACCAAGAAATCAGAGACCAGAAGGAAAGTAATAATAGCATTCAAGCATCAAGCCTCCAGCCGAAACACGAGTCGTTTTGTTTGAGAAATTATTCTCAATCAAAAGGGCGAAAAGGGTGGTAGCTGGCTAAGCAGGCCTAAAGGACGATTATTATTGATATTAAAATAGCGGGTATTAAATATTAGTTAATTGTATTAATATTACCTATACATATAAAGCTAAACATTATATTGTATTAGGTACTGAACCGCAGGGGCACGACGTACGACCAAAGATGTCGTACGACACCAAAACAAACACCGGGTTATAAAACTTTTGTCTGTCTATTTATTAAAATAATCCTTCACTCCCGTGAAGTCGCGAAGTACGACTAAGCAAGCTGGGAAAGAAGGGAACCTGCTTCCGGCTTTTGTCGCCTTTTACGATTGTTCTGCCGGCGCGGCGCGACATGGGATTGGGGTCAGTATCCGAGACCACCCCCGTATAAGGCCCCTTTATGTCATAAAAATCCTTTATACCCATATGTAGATTTAAACATTGTTTTGAAAAAGATTTAGTTTTTGTTTTTATGCAAGAAATGCCGCCGATTTGTCCGATCTGCCGTCCCGGTTTACCCCATCGCATTTAGTCTTTGATGTACTAGGCGATCATAAATGCAAGCCGGTTGTCAACGCCTAACATAGATTACCTCCAACCTAAAGCTGGAAACAAATTATCGGACGCGGCTGAAGGACGCGGCTGGCAGCCGCGACTTATAGGTATCTAGGTAATGAATACACACTGAGCTGTACAAACTGTCGGAGGTAAGTCGTGGACGTAACCTTGAGCCGACCTTGGGCTTTCGGACGTCCGACAGAAATCTGGCACGCTGGATGTTTTTGTCAGCCGAAAACGTCCGCGGATGGTAATGATAGTATGCACGGGGTGCGGGACACGTCCACGCGCCAGAAGGACGCAGACTACGCGGACGACTCATTTTCAAATAAAGTTTATACCGACGTTCTTCGACGTTCATAAATGAGGATACAAAGTATGGAATTCACCAGACTCTGTCCTTTCTTATTTATGTCATGGACCCAAACGCCTCTTTTTATTTTCTTTGGGTGGACAACATAAAGCAGCCGCCACTAATTCGAGAAAATCGTCGTCACATTCACTACTCGACATGTTTCTTCGTAGACAGTTCTTTGTGGAATAGGGTTGGAACGCGTCCGCAAGCCACGTCTCAAAAGACTGTGCACACTTAACAGTCGCGGGTGTCAGCCACGTCCGTCAGTCGCGTCCGATAATTTGTTTTCAGCTTTACTTGTCGCTTGTGCACATAGGTATTTCAACTATGATATATATAATAATGAGTGCTGTATCATGTATGTATCGGTGCAGCCTAAAATAAGTTCGTAATAATCTTTAAAATGAAGAAAAAGGGAACTGTCAAGAAGACAGACAGATTGAGAGTATCGCGAATCAAAGTAATAACTAAATAACGTTGAATTGATAAAATCGGGTGTTATCAGGCTGTGGAGCTTGTGGAGGTCACCAATATTAGGGTGTGCGTGTTCAGATGGACCTGGTAACTGGTATAGTTACGGTGTTCAGGTTTTGTGAGTATGATGGGAACACACGAATGATACGCACAAGATTTGATTTCATACTCTTTTTATTTGGCATTTGTACTTAGTTATATAATGCATTTTTGCGTGTTCAGTTACCTCAATTTTATTGAACGTTGCATAAACAGGGGGCAACGACATTTATTTATGCTACTACAATACTCCCCCCCCTTAAAAAAGAAAAAACAATACAATAAAAAAATGACAGTGTAAAAAAATATTTGAACTTAATTAACAACATATAGTAAAAAGTAAAATGTAGGTATACAATGCAATAAAAAATATGGTGAAATCAATAACAATTTTTGTAAAAAAAGTAAAATAAGTAAAACGTGTAAAATAAAAAGTAATTAACATGAAGAAAATCGCACTACAGGCTTGACTGTGCGACCTGATTTTGTCACGCGCCGTGGTGTCGAATTCGCGGTAGCGATGACGCTTGCATGAGCAAGTCGTGCTCTCTTGTTTCTGATGACTTGGTATTTTGATGTTCATTGACTTCGCTTTCTTGCAAAATAAATGCTGGCTTAAGTCGGTCAATGGAAATAACAGCTGATCGATTGTTTAATTGAATTTTGAAGAATTTGGGATGTTTTTCCAATACTTTGTACGGTCCTTCGTATGGTGCGATCAATGGCTTTCTTACAGCATCTATTCTCACAAAAACGTAGTCGCAAGTATCCATATCTTTGGAGATGAATGTATTTTGTGACGATGTTAATTTCCTGTCTCTGGGTTTTAATTGACTGATAGTGCGCTGTAGTTGTTCCATGAATAAATCGGGAGATGTGACATTAGAACTCTGGAAGAATACGCCTGGGATTTTGATGTTACTACCGTACACCATTTGAGCAGGGCTTAAACTACAATCTTCTCTGATCGTTGTTCGTAAGCCTAACAGTATAGTAGGCAGCTCGTGAGACCAATCTGCGGATTTCCCACGTGCTATGATAGCGGTCTTCATGACTCGGTGCCATCGTTCCACCATTCCGTTGGACTGCGGGTGGTAACTGGTAGTTCGTATTCTTCTGATACCCATTAATTTAGCCAAGGATGAAAATAGACATGATTCAAATTGGCGGCCTTGGTCTGTTGTTATCCTAAATGGACATCCAAATCTTACAATCCAGGATTCATACAGTACTTTTGCGACTATCGTAGCTGTGACTTCGGGTACTGGAATAGCTTCGGGCCATCTTGTGAAACGGTCTATTATGGTTATGATGTATCTGTTTTCATTTGATACAGGCAGCGGTCCGACAATGTCTATATGAATATGTTCAAATCGTTGTGATTTCGGGAATGACATCAGAGGTGTTATGTTATGTCGGTGAACTTTTGATTTTTGACATGGTAGACATTCTTTAGCCCAAGTACTTGCGTCTTTGTTCATTCCGGGCCAGAAGTAATGTTTCTGTATTAATTTACGGGTTGTTCGTACTCCGGGATGGGTGACGTCATGTAATGTACTGAATATTTGTTTTCTAAATATGCTCGGTACATAAGGACGTAAGTCGCTTGTAGACTCTTCACAATATAATGATTTGTTGTTTGGTAAACAAATTTTTCTCCACTTTAAATTGCGTTTTGACAGTAAATTGGGTAATTCTGGATCGACCTCTTGCTGCGTAGCTATCTCATTCCAGTCAATGTTACTAGGACAGTCAATCTGTGATACACGTGACAGGGCGTCCGCTACTGGGTTCTGTGATCCGGGGAGGTGTCGTATGTCGGATGTAAACTGCGCTATGTAATCTAAGTGACGTAATCGTCGTGGTGATATTTTTTCCTTCGAAACGGATTGCTTTTCTTTCGAAGTGTAGCACAGCGGTTTATGATCGGTGTATATAATTAATTCTCGACCTTCGATGTAATTTTGGAAATGGCAAATCGACATGTAGATTGCCAATAACTCCCTGTCGTAGGTGCTGTAGCCTTGTTGTGTATCAGATAGCGCTTTTGAGAAGAAAGCGATGGGTTTCCACTCGTTGTTTACTTTTTGTTGCAGGACTGCTCCGACGCATGTTTGTGATGCGTCTGTCATGATTGATAGAGGCGCGTTGGGCGATGGCGGACAGAGTACAATGGCGTTTTTCAGGCCTTCCTTGCACTGTCTGAATGCCTCCTTGCTTTCATCAGTCCATTCTATAGCGCTGTTGTCCCGTTTCTTTGTTCCTCGCGTGTACATGTTTAACGTAGACTGGTGTTTTGTGGCATGGGGTATGCTGGTACGATAGAAATTCAACATTCCAAGGAAACGCTTTAGGTCGCGGACTGTCTTGGGTAATGGATACTCGTCTATCGCTTGTACTCTCTGCGGAGAGGGTGTTATTCCTTCAGTTGTGATTTTGTAACCCAAAAATTCCATTTCTTGAGTGCCGAAAATGCATTTGTCCATGTTGACTGTGATACCGTGCTTGTTCAGTCGCTTAAAAACTTCATCGAGGTGTTCTCGGTGCTCTTTTTCGGATGATGAGGCTATGAGTATATCATCGACGAAACAGAATATGAAGTCCAGACCAAACATGATGTCGTTGATGAATCGCATGAAAGTTTGACCGGCATTGCGTAATCCAAATGGCATTCTTGGAAATTCAAATAGACCAAATGGAGTAATTACAGCGGTTTTCTCCACCTCTTCGACGGGGATCTGGTTGTACGCTCTCTTGATATCGATGCGAGAAAATATTGTCTTCTTGGGTAGAAGGTATGTGAAATCTAAGAGTCGTGGGATGGGGTAGCGATCAGGCTTAGTTATTGCGTTCAACTTGCGGTAATCGCCACATAATCTTATTGAGCCATCCTTTTTCGTTGTGACGTGGATGGGGCTCGACCAAGCGCTCTTAGATGGGCGGCATATGCCAGTTTCCATCATATGCTCTATTTCTTGCTTGACTCTTTTGTATTTCTCTGCGGAGAGCGGTCGACATTTTGAATGAACAGGATGTCCGTCGGTTATGATCTGGTGAACAACGTTATGTTTTGGTGTCTCTTTAGCACAGAACGGTTTAGTGACGTCGGGATACTTCTCGATGATGTCGTGATATGGTGACTGGTTGTTGATGGTCTTGATGCTTGATGTACTGCAGTCGATGAGCTTGCCAGGTGTTAATAATCCCGTAATACCATCAATTAATTTTTGGTTACGTAAGTCCACTAGTAAATTGTGTTTCGTTAGAAAATCAGCGCCCAGTATTGCTTGTTTGACGTCAGCGATGACGAACGTCCATTTGTATGGTCGGCGTAATCCGAGATCCAACTCGAGTAATTTTTCACCATATGTTTTTATTTCACTCCCGTTGGCGGCGTATAATTTGTAATTACTCGTTTGGAAAGCCTGTCTAGTTCTTGGTATGACAGAGATTTTGGCTCCCGTGTCTACTAAGAAACGATACCCACTTTTGCGGTCGGTAACGGATAGGCGGCTGGATGGGAATATAGCGCTGACGTCCGCCTCGGTCACCGCTAATGGGAGTTTCCCGACTGTGACTTCCATGCACAAGGTTCTTCACACTTACTGGCTCTCTCTCTGAATCTAGAGTGGTAGTAGCAGTAGGCATGGGAGTTAGGTGCTCTGGGTAGTCGATGTCTTGAGGCAGAACGGCTTCTGTCACCTTGCCTGTAGAATCTTCTTTGTGGACTGGAATGGTTCATTCTTAATTCTGTCACTTCCAAGGACAGCTTATTTATTGTATCCAGCAGCTCGTTCATTAGAAAAGTGGATGGGCTGTAGTCTGGTATCCGTGATGTTGTTGGCTTTTGATTTTGCTGTAGCGTGGCGCTGGTGCTGGCGGATGCAGTGTTCGACGGTGACACGTAGGACGCTCCAGGCTGTTCGTGCGGCGTGAATAGCATTGTTGCAGGTTGAAGTCAACGTCTGGGCTTGATGTAGACGTCGAAGATCCAGATAAACGTCGGAGATTCTGGCAAACGTCGGTGATTCTGGTAAACGTCGGGGTTACCAAAATGTGGAGCTTGTGGAGGTCACCAATATTAGGGTGTGCGTGTTCAGATGGACCTGGTAACTGGTATAGTTACGGTGTTCAGGTTTTGTGAGTATGATGGGAACACACGAATGATACGCACAAGATTTGATTTCATACTATTTTTATTTGGCATTTGTACTTAGTTATATAATGCATTTTTGCGTGTTCAGTTACCTCAATTTTATTGAACGTTGCATAAACAGGGGGCAACGACATTTATTTATGCTACTACAAGGCAATAAACGGATAGTATCCTTGTGCCTGTCGAATTGTGTGTTTTATTTAGTATCCTGGCAGTCCTGACATATAATTACGCCCACAAAGAGAGATCCATGTTCATAGTACTGAAGTAATCTTTGATACATGGTTTGCAGAGATGATCTGAGTTCACACCATAGAATACCTCCTTCTGCTAAATCAGAAGTGATGGAACAAACCTGCCCACAAATTGGAAAATAAATGAAGAACAATACACTAAGGAAAAACGGAGAGATTTGAATCTGTGTAGCTATTTGCTGCAAATGTGGAGCGAGGCTGGTTTCTTCCAAATTGCAACGGGTTGTTGATGCTCCTGGCGGCGCTGTTGTGAGCGCTGTCTCGCGCTGATTACTGAGTCCACCTGTGCATGGTCGAGCCCCTACAGGATTGGCATAAAGCTTTCAGTCGTTAATATTTTATTTATTTCAGTACCTAATACACATTAATTAAGTAAAGAGAACTTTGTTAGGGTTGGTGAAAGATACAATTGTAATATGGTATTCTTCTGGTTCACAACACCATTAAATGTAGTGCAACTTGCGCAACAGAAATATCAACCTACCCGTGCTGCTACAAGAGATATTCACAAGAGACTAAATGGTCATGGTCACTCTAGCATGAAACTTGTCCTTTACTACATTCTGTTTTTCATACGTGTTAAGATGGGCATGTAAAATCCTTGAATATAACATTGGCGTTTCCTACGTAGTTGAAACCCTTTAGCGCCTTTAAAGTTTTACTGCGAACTTCAATGATCGCGTGTATGATTGCAGATTGTTGCAAAGTAGACTGAATGATAACTTAATGTCTTCATGAGTAACAGTAACTGCATATTTAAATAGTAACATTATTTCATTTCATGTTTTGTGACAATATTTTGATAGAGATTGGGTTATTATAAAATTGCCATCCCTATGATTTGATATATCACATGTTTTGACGTAAGTATTAAAATCTGTCGAAGTGACAACTGACCACAATAATTATGATGAAAATAAATTTTGAAATGTCATTCTCCTGCCGTGTTGACTACAGACCACTCTTCTACAGACTTACACATTTTAATAGAGTTGAATTTGAATATTATATTTGATTCGTAACTACTACAAATAAAATTGGGATATTATCAAATTAGCGTTAGAATAAATGTGATAAGATATAATGAATGCAGTAAAATCAGGTTGGATCCTAAATTCAAAAATCCATTTCAAATCATTGTGTTTCTTGCTTTCTCGCTAATGATCGGTGCCGTTTCTTAAATTCTAAAAAGGCAAAATGTTGAAACAGGATTTGTTGGTATGATGACGAGATGAGTTGTTGATACGACGTCAAGCTTTATATCTTTCTTTTTATTAATGCAAAAGTAAATTGATTAATTGATGTGGTGCTGATGATTATTTGTTGATTAAATTGAAATTTAATGATGAATGAATAAACCACGCTGCGAAATAATGAGTCATATGTAGGGTTCTAACTTGTTATGTTATGAGATAAATTGTTTAACCAGTATGCTTAGTTGACTTCCTATTAAGCTTGGCTTAATAAGGGCTCTTTATCTGTAACAGCCGTGACTGTTTAAATTGTCTGAAGGTCAAACTATTAAAGTAGAAATCGATGCAGCATTTCGCATGATGGTGTTGAGGCAGTTGGGCCAACACAATGCTTAGTGACACTTGGGTTGGGAACGCAAAAAAAAAGGCGTGTCCTGTGTGAGAACGCTCGAGTGAGCATGTATGTGGATCCGAGAGAGATCAGTGATATAAGTGTACCAAGCAAAGTGATTAATTTGTTGATTTGAAAAAAATATGATGATGATGATCAACCTTCAGCCATTTTTCTGTATGTTGAACTGCGCCATTAAGTGTACAAATCCAGGTTGGATATTGCTTAAACTGTGTAAATACTGGTTAGACAATAACAAAAAGTATCTTAATTCTGGTTAATAAGAGCGGTTTAAAATATCTTGAAGGTGATTTTGATGTTATAATTTGATGTTATGTTAATTGTGGTTTATCTTTAAAACGAAAGTTGAGCAGTATATACGGAAACGAGAGGGTTAAACGCTCTTCCGTTAATTTATTGAGGAATGATTGAGTTTATTGAATATAGTTGATATGGGAGTTGTGAAATTTTATCGGGGATTACGAGCACACACAAAACATACACACACATACACTTCCCTCACTTCATGAAGTCAGAATAGCCGAACGAAATACTGTGCTGATTTTGTCTTTACAGAATGATCACACGAGGACGTGTGAGTCGTCAGCGATGGCCGCAACAGTGAGAGGAACGGACGAGATTCTTAGATTTGGTGACGACGCCACGACGTACCAAACGATCGACGCGAGACGTAAAGACTTTAAAATCGTGCAAATAATAATTTGGTAGTTCCGTAATAAAAAAAAGTGTTGTTATGGAGTTTCTTGCGCTGCTTCTTCTCTATAACGAGAACACATTGCGAAGCAGTGGTAATGCTAAAAAATGAACTGATGCTATTTTTGCGGGATTTCGGGCAACAAAGAGCTTTGTTGTAACCTTTGGCAGTAAAGTAAAGGAAAGTTTATGAGAATGCCTGTAGGTCATGTACCAGTCGATGTTGATATTAATAATGATTTTGCTGATGAACAAGATAAGATGGGAACTCGAGTCAGTGACTTTGTAGCGCCAGTGGCAATTACGATCGAAGTGCGATTCGTGTTTTGCTCTGGTATGATATGTGTATGGTAGCAACGAAGATTGCTGGTTGGCTTTGAAAGCCGTGGAGATTGAAGGACTTACTCGAGATCATTGAGAATGTTTGTTATTACTTTTGATAGTTGAAGTTAACGACTATGGTACGTGGCTCAGGATAATTATTCAAAATTCGTAATTGTTCTTGGAGATCCTTGTTTATGTAACGTTTGTTAAATATGACGCGATTTAGTACGATTCACACACGAGGACGTGTGTCTTGTCAGTATGGCCGTATCGGTGCAGCCTAAAATAAGTTCGTAATAATCTTTAAAATGAAGAAAAAGGGAACTGTCAAGAAGACAGACAGATTGAGAGTATCGCGAATCAAAGTAATAACTAAATAACGTTGAATTGATAAAATCGGGTGTTATCAGGCAATAAACGGATAGTATCCTTGTGCCTGTCGAATTGTGTGTTTTATTTAGTATCCTGGCAGTCCTGACATATAATTACGCCCACAAAGAGAGATCCATGTTCATAGTACTGAAGTAATCTTTGATACATGGTTTGCAGAGATGATCTGAGTTCACACCATAGAATACCTCCTTCTGCTAAATATGTATGTATTATGAACCAAGAATCTACTGGGACTACTGGCAGTATATCATCCTTTTTGCATTATTATTTATTAGTAATGACTTGACTAGGTGGAATTATTAATTGGTCAGTGATGTGATGATTTTTGTTTTCCCGCTATATTCATGATGTGGTGTGAGTGGTGTCACTGGTCAAGTTATACCTATTACCTACTTATTATCAACCGATTTTAGGCTTTTCGTTAAATATTCTTTTTTGTCCATCCTTCGTTTTTCCATATAGGTAGTAGAATAAGTATTCAGCACCATTATTCAAATATCTCGTTTAATCTATGATTATTATAATGTCATTTTAATAATACGACAATTATAATAATATTCAAAGGAGATATAAATCATAATTTAAAACAAAGTCCATTTTAAAATTAATAATTGTGGGTTTGAGCGCCATCTGTTGTCCAGTAGCAGTACTATAGCAAAGTAAAAACGGAATACATTAGGGCGTCAGCTAGGGGCGAGTAGTAGTATTAATATCATTGTAGTAATGACAATAGATACATACTATTAGGTAATGAGAGAAAATTATTCCGGAGAAAGATATTCATTTCTGTAGGTATTTTATTATGATGTGGATAATTATTTATAGGTATGCCATAGTGGTAATATAAGGTTTAAATTCTTGCAACTACCGTTTACAAAATAAGGTTTTATCTTGTGCGTAAAGCCGTAAAGTATTTAGTTCAGAACGTTTCCGCCAGAGGGATTGTCTAAAACTTTTTATTTGCACGCGATGCAATGTCGCAATCGCCAGTCACAAAGGCCACAACCAACGATATTTATTTAATACTTTTTGTTTGTACACTGTACACCATGAAATAAAATAATATACTTACATAAAGAGCACAAGGAAAGAACACAAAACAATGACCTTTATCGATTTCTTTCAAGTAACCCAGAAGGACGCCCCCGACCAGGTGGACTGACGACCTGAAGAAGACAGCGGGCATCCGCTGGATTCAGAAGGCTCAGGTACCGGTCAGAGTGGCGCAAGTTAGGGGAGGCCTATGTCCAGCAGTGGACCTTCAAAGGCTGATGGATGGATGGATGGATGGAACCCAGTACATAGTACAATGATACAGTAGTAGATAGAAAACAGGACGAAAATGGGGTACTAAATTAAATGGGTAAAATTTAACGAGTACAAGCCACCGGATATTAAAACTGTGCCACCGGGCTATGATCGTTTTACCACCAGTAAATACAGTGATATTATGAATTTATCGCACCTTGTCCAATTGAACAAAAAAATCGCCGCTATCAATGCCGCTATGCTTATACATTCCTGGTACTCGTGCAGTCCGTGACGCGAATGTGACGGGGTGAATCGGTCTACGCGGCCATTTCTTTACTCCAAAAGTAATCCTTATTGCTGTTGACATAAGATATAAAATTAAAAAATACCCGTGAATACAAAATGTATTCTCGTATTGCGACTAGGGCTTACTATCCGGATATTCGGATATTCGATTTATCCGGATATCCGCCGAATTTTAAATCCGGATAATGGGCTTGTTACTATCCGGATAATTCGAATAAAATGGATAGTAAATTTATAGTTTTTTTATATGTTTTTTTTATTGAAATATATTTAAAGAACCAAGATGTAATATTTTAAACTTTATAATCACAAAATAGATAGTCTGTTAGCCTCCAATAATATAAAATACGACCAAATGCCAAAAAACAAATTAGTTAAAAACCCGCATATATATAATTTTTATGAGATAACTTACAGAATACAAATAATGGCAGCTCGATATTTATACAGAATACATGCAAGAAGCGTCCGAAGTGTTCTAGTAACTTCCGCAATTTCAATAAAATTTTGGTAGGCCCTCAAGAAAAATGGGGAGGCATTTGCTATCTCCCTTGATGTCTCGAAGGCCTTCGATAATGTCTGGCACGCTAGCCTTCTAAGCAAGCTTCCAGCTTACGGCATATCTCCTGGCCTTATCCACTGGGTAAAGGACTTCCTGAGCGACCGGTCTTTCCGCGTTGTAATCGATGGTTGTTCATCGAGAACGATGGCTACAAATGCCGGAGTTCCTTAGGGGTCCATTCTCTCCGCCACTCTTTTTCTGCTGCATATAAATGACCTGTTTATGCCCGGTATTTATGGGTACGCGGACGATAGCACAGTGGTAAAGAGATACCTACCAAGTTCCAGAGCCATTGGGGACGAAATTCAGTCTGAAAGAGAGGCCATGGTTGCTCGTATGAATCTCTCACACCACACGAGTGGGGCGAAGATAATCTTGTGAGAGTCAACGCCACTAAAACGCACAAGTATCTATTCACCGCCAAGAGGAGCCCACTTACTTTGGCTCCTACTTTTCCTACCTACTTACCTACAGAAAGGTGACAAATGTCACCTTTCTGCCTTGGACTCGATTGAGAGGCGTGCGAAGAGGCTGACTGGTAACCCAGATTTGGTTGAGACCAATCTGCAAAGCCTCGAGCACAGGCGCAGAGAAGCCAGCCTCTCGGTTTTCTACAGGGGACATTTCGAAGTGTGCACAGGAATTGTTTGATTTAATTCCTCCATCTCCATTTCTCAATTGAACGACGTGACGCACGGCAGCTATCCAAAGAGTGATTAGGCTTTTACTTAGTTAATGTACTCACCACCTTGGACCACATCTCTACTTACCATCAGGTGGGATTGTGGTCAAGCATTAACTTATTTGTGTTAAAAAAGTAACATTTCTACGACGGATTTAATAGAAAAAATTTACCAAAAAGACTGACTTCAAATGAAGTACATCCTTTCCAATAATAATAAAAAAGAATCATCGAAATCGGTTGGCGTGATATTGAGATATTCGACCATTTGATCCCATGAAAAGCAACAGCTTTTGATTAAAAAAAATCATCAAAATCGGTTCACCCAGTCAAAAGCTCCGAGGTAACAAACATAAAAAAATACAGTTGAAGAACCTCCTCCTTTTTTTGAAGTCGGTTAAAAAGGGATCGTTTGGGGCACTCGCTCGCGGTGCTCAGCCTAGCCCCTAAAGGAGAAATGGTTCTGGAGAATCCACATTCCGCTCTACAAGCACACTGTATTTACAGCATAGCTTAAAAATTTAGTTCAGAAATCGAGCAGTTCTATGGCAATCTTCCTTGCGTCGATGTTCACAGTGCTGAGCTTGATGACCTCCTCAACGGATCACTTTGTCCTTCCAGCACTATCTTGCACCAATGGAGCCTATACCCTGTAGCGTGGATGGCCTCGTGCATCCTGCTGGCAAGAGTGGTGTGGATTTTATCCGACTAGCGTATCGGAATTCGGACTGTGACCTGTCCCCTGGACTTTGCTGGTGATGACTAACTTCTCAAGATTGTCACCGTTCTTCCAGGCGATGTGGCCTAAAATACTCCAGTACTCATTGATGGCAGATGGTTGGAAAGCCTCTTGGTCTCCTAGGTTTCCTGCTTTTGGGCTTTTCTATGACAATAGAATACGGAAATTGAACAGCTTTGCAGATAGGGACGCTACCAACTAGGCTACAGTGTCGTCCTTGAGGATTCCTCCTTGAGGGTTCGCCATGATGCTGGTACCCAGGTCGAAAACCTTGAGGTGTGTTAGCTTTCAGGAGAAGACGGTACTAGCTCGATGTGATGTGGTTGAAAAATATACGTGTAGAAATTACCCTAAGAACATTGCTAATTAGTTTATGACTAGATGCGACTCTAGGATGAAGCTTAGCAGCGTGCTGATACATCTCACAAAAAGTATTGGGTTTTGAATTGAATTTTGAACGAGTTTCGTAATAAAAATATTGATTGTATTCATAAATTATTTGTATTTTACCTTATTATTCGAATTATTCGTATTATCCGAATATATCCGGATAATGATTAGGAACTATTCGAAATATCCGGATAACTAAATTGAGCGGATAATTGCATGCCCTAATTGCGACACATGAACCGCTCCGCGGCTATTAAGATCGCCGGACATGGCGCGTCGACAGGTAAGTATAGATGGACAATCATGACATTGTCTGTTTTTGCCAGGACCGGATCAACGCTTTGCGTTAGAATAGTATTTCCAAAATGGACCATTTGCGCAGTGGAACGCTACTGGACATATAGGTTAGTACATGAAAATGAAAATAGTTCACTTCAACAAGGCATCATGTTATGACGGACACGGAATCACAACCGAACTATCACACCCGTATTAAGACACGAGCAGGAGTTGAACTCCTCCTTGTGGATGGCGCTCCGAAAGCTGTTCGGAGACTGCCAGTAGCGGTGTGAAGGTCGTAGCTCATTTATACGACACTGATCCCACACCGCAACTGCACAACACCGCCTGTAAAGCAAGCAGACAACTCGCTGTCTCCGTGCCTACTGCTAGCAGGCTACACGCTTCCCCGCGCCTACAGCTAGCAGGCTACACGCTTCCCCGCGGCTACAGCTAGCAGGCTACACGCGGACCCTGCGCCTTTCACACGTATGCGACGGAGCCAGTTGCGACCTCCATCCACCCGCGCACGTACGCCGTCCGTTAGCGGGCTTCAAGCCAGCAGCCGCCGTGCTCAAAGCATGCGGGCCGCTCGCGTGTGCGGTACGCCAGACGTTAACTATTGAGGGGCAAGGATGCGGTTAGCTTGCTTCCCGCGCGCGGCCTGCTAATTTTTGTTGTTACTGTAAAGTGCACCTACAGAGCACGATTTTAAGTTTATATTTGAATTCTCATACCTCGGTTGGGTGGGAGCGGTGTCGTTTAAATGAGCTACGACCTTTAGGGTACTTATAATAGGGTAAAGCGCGGTTGAGGGACCGCCCAGGGCGACAGGTTTGAAGGGGCGCCGCAGGTAGTCATAATGGAATTGGAACCCATATATAGTTTTGTATCCGTCCGTCCTACCGCAGCATAGCGTCAAGGTCCTTAGTTCTGGAAAACTGTAATTTGGTATGGATTTATTTTTCTACTATCTATGAAGGTATAAATGGCAGATAGATAGGCGCTGCGGCCGCGCCGCCGCGCCGTAGAAATATCGCAAGTTCACAACTAACGACACTTTTCGCTTCAACTGCGCAGCTAGTTCATTTTCGTAGTACTAGGGTAACATAAACACAAAGCGTTTATGTATAACTGTGGTAAAAAAAACAAAATGACATGAACGTTGAAATTGAATAGCTATGCCGCGCCGCGCTGCGCCATACGTACGCCGTGGCCGCGGAGGAGTTCAATACGAGAACATTTGGTATCCACGGTCCACGGGTTATATAAGTATCTTTCTTATACTAATTGCAGTAGGGACTACTTTTAGTAATAAAGAAAAAGCCGCGTGGAACAATTTACCCCGTTACATTCGCGTCATGGACTGCGAGAGTACCAGGAATGTATAAACACAGCGGCGATGTTTTGTTCACTTGGATAACTATGTATTCTGTGATATGGTGTAGCCATAAAAAATTCAGAGTATAAAGGTGAATTTTTCAAGTGTGCGTGGATGGCCTAAATCGAACCTATGAGGAAAATGGTCAAAGGAGCCTCGGGGCCGATTTTGATAAAAACAAAAGCTGCATCATTAGATTTTTGAAAAATTAATACATAATATTCCTGACCAGGAATCGATTAATTTTTTAAAAATCTAATGATGTAGTTTTAATCAAAATTGGCCCCGAGACTCCTTTGACTACTTTTTGCTATTCCTCATAGTTTCTAATTTGGTCATCCAATCCACGGCCCACGCACACTTGAAAATTTCACCTGTACACAGGCGGTTCGTAGAAAAGGATATTTATATGTCATGACACGGCATTTGTCATCATGGTGCTATATATAATGATACTAATCTACAGGATATCACGACGTTTTCCTACAGGCTTTAGGCTTTTCTTCTCCACGACAAAGCAGCTTTCCAAAAAGTCAAAAAATGACGTGCATAAGTGTATCAGTGATACATATATGAATAAATTATTTTGAATTTGAATTATTTAATTATGTTAAGGGCAAAGTTATATTAATTTATGCGGGCATTATTCATAATGCCAAGTCAATCATTACCTATATCTTCAATAGTTATCATCACAATGCTTCTGCAATAAGAATATTTCTACATGGTAATTCGGCAGTTTGATATTTTACTTAGAGAATAAAGCTCCATAAGGTTTTTTTGAGTATAATTTAAAATTAAAGTTAGGTAAGGTTGTTGTGGTCATTAATACCACAGAGTACTTTGTTATATACTGAAAGTCATTAGTGACCCAATCTCATGCCGGCATATTAGTTGAGTATCTAAGCCAGCCCGATTTATCAGGATTGTTATCTATTTATTATGAAGTCATTAATGTTATTATCTACATGTATTTTCTTCTGTGAAGCCGGCCTGGCTAGCTTTTTTGAGCCAGCCGCCTAACGTCTCTCATTGTTCCGTCTGGGGGCTTGAGTTCTTTCTTGTTCTCTGTTTGTTGATGCACTGAACTACTGATGTCCATGGGCGACGACAGCTTGTTACCATCAGGTGGATCTTCAGCTGAGTAATGTCAAAAATATTTTACAATTTACATTCTCAATTCTCAAGTGGATAATAATAAAATACCTACAACTTTAAAGAAACTTCCATTTTATTTTATACATCAATTGGTTGTCAGGTATAAACTATTTACAATAAAAATATATTTATGAACAGGCATGTAACAAAAATCATATTTAAGTTACAACAAAATATTTACCGTTAACTTCACTGGTTACAAAACTTTATTATCAGACATATTGTAAATACATGTCCTGTGCATTATAATGCTAAGCTTACAAAATATCCAATGTCTGTGCATGCTTTATGACATTGAAAACCAATTAAATTAGCAAACATTGGATTTATCATACATTTCTGCTTATTATTACTGCTATAAGAAAAAAAAATTTCAGCAAATTAGTTGGAAATGGGAATCATTGACAAAACTACGTCATGTTGTAATAATATAAATATAGTCAAAAGATAAATCAAACATTCTTGTCTTTTGATGTCTTAAAACTTATGCCCTTAGATATGACTTACATGATAATAAAATAGACGTAATTTTAAAATAATCATACTTATTGATTAATGCTCAGACATACTAATTTATTCCCTAGGTTCAAATATGGATGATATGTACATCGTAAAGAAATCACCAAGAGCTGTGTAATATAAAAACTTTAATTATCTATATACATTATATTAAAAAGAATGCCTATTTTCTGTTATATAAATTTCTGCTGTATTAAGAGATTCTACACTTTGAAATCACTACCAAATGTTTATTTACTTAACAGTAATTATGTAGTGTTTTGAGAAACTATGATCATGTATCAACAATGATAATGATTATTAACATCATGTAAGCAGCCAATATGCGATTTTTCTTAGCAATTATTCGGTTTTTTGGCATAAGTGATTGATTTTTCAACATGTATTTGACATTAACTTGGGTTTTTGAGCACTTTTGTAAAGTTGTTGCCGAACTAAACATACTTATTCCAATGAACATTATCTATTGCATGTTTTTTCAACTTGTGCTTTTTGAGATACTTCGAGTCAATAAAGGCCTCTCCACAAATAGAACACACATACGGTCTCTCCCCTGTATGTGTTCTTAAATGCACAACTAAGTTCCCTTTTAGAGCAAAGAACTTCATACATACTGAACAACCAAACTTCTTTTCCCGTGTGTGAGTAAGTTGATGTGTACGTAAATGTGTTTTAGTTTTAAATCTTAATGCACATAATTGGCAGGGATATGGTCTTTCATTAGTGTGAACCCTTTCGTGCATGATAAGCATCGCCTGACTGGCACAACTCTTTCCACATATGCTACATTCGAATCTCTTAAGATGCTTTCCTCGCATATTCTTGTCAGCGTTTTGTACGTCTCCTGCTTCAACCATGTGCGTGCTTTCAATATGTGTCTCCAATGCTGATTCTACTGAAAACATCCTTTTACAAAGTGAGCATGCATAACCCAAGAGTTTTCCAGTATCGGTAGTAATTTCCTGCTTTACTGTCTTAATTAATTCTTCTCTAACTTTGCTGACTTTGGATTTGCTGCACTGATCAGTCTGCTTATGCTCTACTAGTTCATTTTTATTTTCAAAAGTCTTATCGCAATGATTACAGGAGAATGGATTAATATGTGTGAGTCTGTGTGTTTGCATAGTGATTTTTTGATGGAATCTCTTTAAGCAGATATCACATTGAAACTCTCTGATTCCTGTGTGGATCATCATATGGCGCTTTAGATTATTTTGATTCGCAAAAGTCTTTAAGCATAAGGTACAGCGTGGCTTATTATTGTGCCCATATTTGATATGCTGCGTGAGAGCATTCCTCCTGATAAGCTGATTGCAGAATGGACAAGTGACAAATGTTCCAGTCACTGTATGTAGAAGCATATGTCCGGTTAAAATTTCGGAAGTTTCGAATCCCTTCCCACAAAGGTTACACAAATGTTCTCCACCAGGATTATGTTTACTCTTATGTTTTTCATACAGCTCTAAGTCTTCAAATTTTTCACCGCAACCACACAGATACGAGCCATCGTCTTGTTTTAGGACTGTTGATGGAGATATTTGATTTTCATCAGCATATTCAATGACTAGTTCAGAGCCATCACACTTCAAAATTTGAAACTGAGATGTAGTATCATCAGCATCATAAAAGATGAATTCTTCCTGAGTGTTAGAATCCTCGTCATCGACAGTGTCTAATTGTGAATCTGTAAGATATTTGATGCTTTCATTGCTATCAAGTAGTATTGTTCGCTCTGAACCTGATGTGGTTAATATTTTGATAATGTTTTTGGAGCTTGATATATCTTTTACAACAATATCATTGCCAAGCTGCACTAGTTGCTGATTATCACTGAGTTGGGAGTCATCAATTTCTGCTAAAATTTGATCTTGTGTTGTTTCATCAACTTCATCATCAATGTTCATCTCTGTTTCTTCTTCATTTTCATGGTATTCTTCCTCATTCTCAAGAATGGTTGCAGGTACACTGAGTGGTACCTTTGGATTTAAGAAAGAATCAATGCTATTTTCAAACATTGGATTCTCCTGTTTTGTTTCTGTACGTTGTTCATTTATAAATGTTTCCTGAGGTTCTTTTTTTATTTTATGAACAGTTGGTTTCTGCTCCTTATCGTTATCTTTTGGGTCATCAATGACAAGTACATAATAGCATTCATCATCACTGTCAGTGGGTTCAGTTTTAATCATTGCCTCAATTTGTTTCATAGATTCTTTGGCAATATCATCCACTGTCAATTCTTTGCCATTTTCGTTAACTTCAGGCAAATTTAATGTAAATTCGGTTTTAGTTTCCTTTGTCATAGCAACCAGTTGTAGCTTTAGTTCTTTATCCATCTTCATACATTGTACTCTGAATTGGTATGCTGAATTCAATACTGCAAAACAGTCCACACATAATCTCTGCGGCAGGCCATCATCTTCATGTGCCTGGAATAATAAAAAAATATGTTACATTAAAAATGTGAACAAAATTAATGAAAAGAATATACAAAACGTCTATTTTATATAATAATTTAATATTTATTTATAAGGCAGGCAGTTTTACAACTGACTTGTTACATTTGCTATCATTGAGTTGGTGTATAAAATTAATTTAGACACACACAATTAGTAGGTAAATGATTGTTATACCAGCTTTAAATTTATAATTTTATATATGTATGTATTTACATAAAACATTCAGATTTGAACATTTTTGTATGGAACCTGGCATACCTACAAGTACACCATTTTGGAAAAAACTTTGTTTTGGTGAACATTGATAAAACATGTGTCAATCGATATACTAAATTTGCAAGTGTGAGTGCAGAAACAAGTTCTGTTTCTGTTATGTATGAGTGAAATAATACACTCTTTGGTATTATGTACACATCTTATTTGTTAGTGTTCGCTGCATAATTATAACTTTTGCTGTCAGTACATGATAATTTACTCTTACATTTTTTAATTTTGTGTTTGCCTTATGTTTGAAATAATTTAATGCCAAAGCTAGTTTATGTTTACCATAAATTATTATATTTTTTAAACTAACATATTCTTAATAGTAACTTAAAAATAAATACATAAAAGTAAAATTAATATAAATGTATGTATAATTATGTTACCATTTATACTTGCATAATATTCTTAAAGAACAATGCCTAGAAATTATTTTTTATTTTTGTTAGCGTCTTAAAACGTCAGTTATACCGAAGCAACTCAATTATTTTTTTACGTATTTTAAAATTAATACCTGTACCCGTATTACCCAGCGTAAAATAATTTTATTAATAAGTGATGAATTGACTATAATAACAATGATGTCAACAATGTCCATTTTCATTCGGGCACTCACTTCGATACATAGCTTGTATCAAGCAAGATATAGGGAGACATCTGGCCAATATTACAGACAGAATTTCGTTATAAATGTTGGTATGACAAACATAATGATGTCAAATTTCCATTTCCGGTTGTCAATCAAAAAAAGTCAGAATAAAATAATGGTAAAAATTACAGGCAGCCGTAAGTCTCCCCTACTCTATAACTCAATGGTTATAAGAATTCAAAATCAAAATACTTTGGTTCTGGGGTGTGTCTGCTGAAAATTCTTATATATCTAAGCTCAGAAATTAAAGCGGCGATTTTTAGATTTTTTTTTATTTTAAGACACTAAAGTTGAAAATGAAATGACAAAAGAGCTAATAATTTTACTAGCCTATAATTAAAATATTAAGTTTCATAGTTAATTAATGATTTTAATATTTATAATAATAGATAAGTTACATAAAAATGAGCACTAAATTATATGGGTTGAAATAAACCTGAGATGGGTTTTATTTTTATCTGGGGCCTATCGCATCGGATATGCCATAAAATAGTGTTAACATGACAGTTTGGTGAACATTTTTATAACATTAACACTAATAATTGGACATTCAAATGTATGTACCATTAAATTTGCATAGAGTATAAACTACATAGTAACTAATTTATTATTTTAGCGGTTCAATTCACATACTTAGTATTTATTGGGTTTTATTTAAATCAGGATAGGAAGGCACCATTGAGGTTATAAAAATGATAGCAATTTTTCAGTGAACCAGTACTTGAATAATAAATTAAGAATGAGATTTTACATGAATTATTAAAATTTGTAACTGTATTTACCTCAATAGTAGTTAGTTCGTAGAATTTTTCTTTCACGTTTTGCTTTTCGTCATACAATGACACTCCTGCTTCGGGGGATAGACAGCATCGACACAAATTCGCCCAGGAATCCATGTCAGTTTCCTTTCCACATAATTATACCACCAAAAAATCCTGAAAAATACAACAAATTAACTTTTAAACGCATTGTTTTGACAGTATCTTCGTCGATTTCTTGTAACTCCTATCAGAGAGTTCATAAATATTCGTCCAAAGAGCAAAAATTATCTACGGACCTTACCCATAAAGTTGATCTATTCCAAATTATAGACAACGACAACAGAGAGAGTGTTCAAAATGGCGATTATGGCCGTGGCTTGGCTTGGAGTCGTCAACGCGGCTGCGTCATGGCGGCGTTGATGTTGGCATTTCCGCCGGTAATTTTGCGAAGTAGGTACCTATACAATCAAAACCGGATATTGCGTTCTGCGCTACAGCTCTTGTCATGTCAATGACTGTAAAATCAAACGTCAAACTTGTCAAAAAGACAAAAGGACAGTGTGCTTATTTATCGCATTGACTTAAGAATTATAAGGACTTGTTATAATGTCATATAGATACTTAGTTATGGAATAGTTTAAAAGACGAAATAATAAACATAGTGGCGTCCTTGTCTAACGTATGAAATAAAAACAATCCAACTTAATACGCAACAGTTTCGCTATACCGTCAAATTTTTCATGACGTCAGACGTGTACCGTGTTCGCCATTTTGTTTTATCTCTTTACTACAGTGTAAATTGTGACTTATTACTAAGGTACTCAGGTACTAACTACTAAAACCCACTTTGACAACGGAATGTCAAAGTCACGTCAAATTGGACATTAGTAGGAACAAATCCGCCATGTTTTGTTGTGTAGGTATGCACGTATGCACGTTTTTTTCGTAGGTAAGGCAGCTCCTGTATCTTAATGATTTATCGACGCAGGGCCATCTAGCGGCAGTGAAAAGAAAAGCTTCGGTCCCATACAAATTGTAGCCAACTTGCATTTACGTTACAGGGCTTGGAAACCGGTAAATTTTTTGAATCGGTTCGACGAAATTACAGGTGGAACTTTTTGAAAAAGGTTTTGTTCCTTTGAACCGGTTTTTAAACCGGTTTGAAAAAATATGGGTATTTTTTATTATCCGGTTAAATTTTTCGCTCAAGACTATGATCGTGAAGATTTGCGATTGTATTTAGCGGAAGTGTAAAGAAAAAAATGCCCGAGTACGATTTTTATGCGAGCACGTTTATTAAAGTTCAGTTAACTGTCAGTGGTTAATCTTTGGTTTCTCGAACATTGCGCGAGTCCGAGCGGCTTTGTTCGCGTCGCAACCGACACAACGCGACTAGGAATAAACGGGTTTATTTAGGTTCAAAGTATCGCTCCTATTTGGTTCCACACTGGAACAGAATTTTACGATAAAATCGGCTTAACCGTTATAATACCGTTTAATTATGAACCGGTTTCAAGCCCTTTCGAGAGGTAGTAACTGGCAGATGAATTACCACAAAGTACTTAGGAATGATTTTTATGTTTTAAACATTTTAGTTCCAATTTTCGCCACCTGTAATACAGAGTGATGTGGCGAAATATGAACTAATGCCGCCATGTTTAAAAGTCATTCATAAGTACTTTGTGGTCATTCATCTGTTAGTTATTATGCGAATATTAGGTGTGTTTTTGATTTATTATGTCGTTTTTTAAACATAAAATTTCCATTTTAAGCCTACAAAAGTCGTCAAAATTCACTAAGCAAATCAAAAGTTATTGGGTCGTAAAATAATTTATAAGAAATGGTAATGACATGAGCAGCGTGGTAATGACTTTTATTTAACGGTAATGATTTTTTGTTAATGGGAATGACAAAAATATGTTATTCAAAATTTTTTAAGGCCGTGTGTATTATAGCTATATCTTTAGTTGCATATCAAGATAAAAAATGTCAAGGTAAAACCACTTGGAGTATTGGTTACAAGATTGGTAGTAATAAATTACGCGATTTTAAATATGAATGATTAGTTAATGAAAATAAAATTACCTCTGATAAAGAGGGGGCTAATGAATTTAAAAATTTCTTTCAAAATATTTTCTTAACTTTAACTTTTCTTGCATGGCACATACGGGTATTTTGTGGGGAATGTCTGTTAAAAATAAAAATTATGTAAAAGATGTGATAGCCCCTTATTTAGCTAAGTTATTAAATAAATGTGTAGATCTGTACTTTCCCAGGTCTAATGAACTACAGAAAGATCATACCTACTGATTTTTAAATCTGGGGATAAAACAGACCTTAATAATTACACACCTATTTATATTTTATCTACTCTCAGTAAGGTCTTCGAAATTAATTATATTAAATTAAATGCTGAAGCATTTCAACTCTTGTAACTTGCTCCACCCTGAAAAATATGGTTTTACCAAAGGCCGTATTATAACAGATGCAGGTGTAAGGCTTCTCAAACATATCTTTGAGGCCTGCGAGTATTCACAAGAAGCCATAGCGGTATTAGGTACGTGACCTGTCTATAACGTTTGACTACGTTGAACACTAAACATTACTTTTTAAGCTTAGTCACTACAGCATCAATAACAATTCACTTAACTTGATTGAGTCGTACTTGACGAGTAGAATCCAATGTGTTAGAATAAATTATACCAAATAATCGGGATCTCAATTTGTGATGGGTATACCACAGGGCTCGATTTTGGGCCCCTTCCTTTTTCTAGTATACCCAAACGATCTGCCGTATTATAAGATATTAAGAACTATGCAGACACTATCCTGTTTGCTGATGTCACTTCTCTTATATTATTTAAGACGAATAGAAATAAAATCCGCCTCATCCAATTCCACGTCAGTTAGAACATCTTGTGTAATTTTTTATTATTTTAATTTTCAAGTGGGAAAAAGTTCATTACCCGAGACACAGTACAAAACGCTTTCGCTGACTTCATCG
The DNA here is from genome assembly GCA_963932265.1 of Thymelicus lineola. NCBI lineage: Eukaryota > Metazoa > Arthropoda > Insecta > Lepidoptera > Hesperiidae > Thymelicus > Thymelicus lineola. Next base: position 7,877,937 of record OZ010705.1, on the reverse strand, counting down.
CCTCCCGTCCGGTAGCCATATTTGTAAATACCCGACGCTTCAGTCATCCGGGACGTTTCGGCTGCCGTTGGCAATTTAATAACTCACATTATATTCAATTTTTTTATATATTTAATTTGACTACGTCACAGTTGTCCACGGAACTCTGCTTCGCGGAGTAGGTACTTATTTTTGTCATAAAATAAAATCATTCAAACAAACCTAACTTAACCGATTCCATTTAAGTTCAGAGGTTTGTTCATGGAATTTTTATATTTTAAAATTTTCATACAAATCTTCAGTTTCATAGGTAAAGGTCTAATACTTTATGCACTCAGGGCTCATTTTCTATACAAAATAGTTTCGATCTTACATTTGCCAGGCTGGTCGCGACGGCTCTTATTTTTTAGTCTAGAGTTAAAATATTCATAAAGTCATGTCAGGTTGTAAAGCGCAAAACAGACTGAATAAAAAAATACTACCCAAAATTCACAAGTTAACTACATCAATAATAATAAGAAACGAAGATGCTACAGAATTTTAACTGTAAAACTGTCTGAACAGACCGCAAGCCTTTTGAATAAAATAACGGGAAAGTTTATGAAATATTTCATTACAGCATAATAAGTAAACTCTAGGGTTGACACTTGTCAGTTGTATCTTATTAATCTCTGAGCGTCCTCATGCTTCGGATTTTTGAAGCTGGATTGGGTAAAAGTCCCACATATCTCGTAATCAACCTAAAAATATATTATAAAATAATAAAAGAAAATAATAGAGCAAGAAAAGAATAGAAGGCTATAATTTGAAGATTTTTAGCCAACAGCAATAATAAGGTTGGTAAGCAGTGTTGGTAAGTAAATAAGTAGACACCGTTGTTCATCTACCACAGCAAAGCCATCATATTAACCTGTGTCAATATCACGGGTAACATTTAGTAAAATAGTGAAAAATGCTTTTACGCCGGAGGACAGCTGTTATGGTACCTTACATATTTGGCAAAGGGAGATCTCCCGCCAGGCGAGATGTGTTGCCTGGGAGGTAGCCGACGTCACGCCGCCCTGAATCACGCTATCGAAGTTTTCAAAGATCGCTAGTATATATACAAATGCTCCGACAACGTCAGTCGGGGCTCGGCTGCCTCCCAGGCAACAGACCTCGCCTGGTGGGAGATCTCCCTTTGCCAAACATACATAAATATGAACATAGGTACATTCCATACGAAAGCCACAACCCTGAATCTAAACGTCCTTAGTCATTATCGCTAGTCATTTGAAATTTAACAACGGCTCTCACAAAAGATTCATCAGTGGACTCGCCTGTACGGATCTTGGCTAAGCTTCTTTTAAAGTATTCATGAAATATTTTAGCCAGCCAGGTGAACTTCATTTCTTTTATGAATACGAACAGATGTGTAGTTAGTGTTGTGCCTACTTTTTATGAGGTGGTGAAATCATACATCACTGGTAGTACTGTCGCGACGACATCATTTTATCACAGCTCGTTTCATTGTTCAACTGAAGTATTAGGGTATGAATGAATGGTGATCTTTACTTCATGTACGCCTGTAACATTTTCTTTTTGTGCTGTAGTTATTTTAACCAACTTCAAAAAAGGAGTAGGTACTATGTTCCACTGTATAATTTTTATGTATGTTCACCGATTTCTCCGCCAACTGTGGATCGATATCAAAAACTTTTTGTTCGGTGGGGTATAGTATTTCCAATTTGAACCCTCAAATTTTATAGGCACATATATATTAGATTTTTCATACATATTATATTTTTTAAGCTGTTCAAGTCTTTGCGTCTGATAATCATCATGTGGATGAGCTGATTATGGAAGCTACAGTTCCTCAACGAGTCAGCAATGACTCAAAGACGGTTTGACCCATTTGGATGATTTAAATTTTTTTTTAAAATTTATTTTACACACATTTACATATTTATTTCATGCAAGAGTCGGACCTTGCAAACCTCACAGGGTTTATGTATGCCCGACGAGTCGTTCATATACAATGTACAATTTACGTAACTTATTTTAAATATATAACTTATATTAGATACATAGGCAATCATTGTGTAATTAGGTAATAGGTTTTTAGTTTATTATTACATCTTTCATTGTTAGTGTACATAGTTTTTAAGGTATCAGGGTAACTCATTTAAGTAATTTTGGAATAATACATTTTACATTCTACTTCCATATCTGTAAATGGTACTGGACAGGAGACTACTTACAGTGGTCCTATTAACAGCGTGGTGAGGATCTGATGATGGGTTCTGGAGATATAAAGTGGAACTCCTCAACGGTTAGGGGTAAATGAATCGTGTTTATAAATATTTGATGTTCGTAACATTTATATTACACAGCCAGTTCCTCGTTGACCCTCTCAGGGTCTGATGATGTGATTTGTTGCTACTGGGTTTACTTAGAAGAAACAGCTTTATAGCTTGATAAGGCTGTTCAATGTTTTGTATTCTTTGCTTGTGCTTTACTTGTCTATGGTGTACAAGCTGTAAAGTTTAAAAAAGTAGGTACATAATGTTTACTAATATGCATTAAACAGGTTTGGTTAGGTTCGCCCATAGCCCGCTCATAGTCCAGCGGCTTGTGTCGATCCTAAGTGATCGACAAAGTTAAGCACAGCGGGCGCGGTCGGTAGTTGGATGGGCGACCGCTAGTGGCAAAAATTCTTGAGCGTTTCCGCGCTTCGGAGGGCACGTAAAGACGTCGGTCCCGGTTTGTTATCATAAGATAACAGTCGTTAAGCCATGTCGGAGACCTCGGCGATTTGAAAACTTCCGATTAATGGGTTGAAGCCAGGTTTGTTTAGGTAAATTTCGTTCAACATAAAATGATTTTTCTTTCTGCATTAAAAAAAATTCAATAAAACATATTAAAATTTTATGTTATTAATTTTGTCTGTGGTTGCGTTCGCAAAGCTATTATATTCAGGAAAAGTGCACCTATTTATTAAGCAGAATTTGTGGATTAAAGCGAGTTGAAAACCGAATACTAAGTATCAAAGTTTCTGGAACATTGAATTGTGAGCTCTTGGTAGCATATTCGTCGCGAATGAATAAGGTCTTACGTCATAACTCGTAGGAAGAGATAATAAAATGATCCATTGAAACGATAGGGTGACGTAAAAGCTTTATTTAATAAAGGACGTCCATTTTGAACAGATTATCATTTAGCCTTACAGATATTAGTAGTCTTTTTTATGGAAAAATCCGGCAAACGAGCTGACGATCCACCTGATGGTAAGTGGCTATCGTCACCTATCGACATTAGCGACACAAAAGGCATCACTGCGTTGCCGGTTAAAAAAGAGAGAAGAAAAAGAAAGAAAATTAAAATACACATTTTAACATTTAAATTCACCCAAAAATTATTTATTCCATTTTTTTAACCTAGTTAGGTATTATCACCGTTTTTAGCACTACTATTTTTCTAATCTTGAATTATAGTTATTAGTTTGTATTGTGTCAATAGCCAACAAACAAGATGGTCAGTCATTTGATGGTAAGTGGTCACCGTCGTTGTAATACTAAAAGCACCATCGATTTCTTTGCGAATCAAAAAAAACGGACATCCGGAACAAAATGTGTCCCGCTGGGAGGTTCGATTTTCAAAATTAAGCCCCGGTTCTCCTTTTATTGAAGATTGAAGCTACGTGGCGCCAATGCATTGGGACATACACGGTGTTCGTGGTGTCAGTTCTATACGCTAGTAATAATATTTCAATGCGGACCCCACGTATTTTTAACTCTCCTACACTACAGCCGAAACTCATCTTTTAAGTTCGGAATCAATCAACACGTTCACAACAGGCTTAATTAATTAATATTTATTAATTTATTCCATAATTTGTTCATCTATTCGTTCCTTTATTCATTCGTGAGTTTATTCATTCATTCTTTAGAATAAGCCTTCAAACAGAAAGGATGATTGATAGATTATAATCATGTTAAATGGACGTAACTATATAAAAAGATCGCTTACATTTTAGTTGAAATAGTGATGGGTTCAACCCAATTATGGTTCACTACTGACAATATTGCACTTCTTTGCCCTAATGCAGATTCGTAGAGAAGTTAGTGGCCAATCTAATTGTCGGAAGTTGTCATACCCCCAGAAGTTCTTCGGCATGGCCTAGCCATTGTTATCTTACGACAACAGGACCAAATAGGTCACGTGCTTTCCGAAACAGAAAAGCACAGAGCACTTAAGATTATTTTTGCCATTAGCGGTCACTCATTCCACTACCGATCGCGCCCTCTCTTGAAGCCGCTAAGATGGTGATGTCCTAAATAGATTGTGTTGCATGGCTAAAGTAGCTTTAGTATATCCCATCTTGATTTACGAGGATTCAGAGTAAAGAAGTGTTTGAGGAATGTGATGCTAGGAGAGCGTAGTAAGATATTTCATGTGTTTTATTCGTACTTATAAAATTATGCCTGTGATACGCTATGCAATTCGATAATTAGAGCTGGTGGAAGAAGGCAAGCTCTGAGCCTGTGTGCTTGTGTATGTATTTATATGTTTATGCATGTGTGCTATACAGCTATATACAGGTCTTACTTTATTAAAGTCAGTTTTAATGCGACAGGAAACGAAAGGTTGTTTCCTTTTCTTTTTCTTTTTTTTATGGAAATAGCCGGCAAACGAGCTGACGATCCACCTGATGGTAAGTGGCTATCGCCGCCCATGAACATCAGCAACACCAAAGGCATTACTAATGCGTTGCCGGCCAAGAAAGAAAGAAGAAAAAGAAAGAAAGAACTGGCTCTCAAGCCCCCAGCCGGAACACGACGAGTCGTTTGGTTTGGTTGTTTTACATATTTTATTTTTAAATTAAATTTTTTGATAAAGATAACATCGATACCAAAAAAATGGTAAAAGCTAACTTATCCCTGAAGTTATTTTTAAATTTTCCTTCTACTATAAGGTAAAACATGAGTTGGAACATATGGACAAACTCACACGGCTAGTTTTCTATCAGATGTATCTTAAAAGCATTTGTAGGTATCCCTAAAATCGTATTCACAATCCCATTCATGATTTAGGTCCAAATATCGGCTGTCAATTAGCTCGGGCGCTACCTTTTAGAGAGACCCTGGATTATCTCGTCACTCACCCGGATTATACGTCAGTCCAAATATCCTGAGAGCCTAATACATTGTACCTATGTATTAGGCTCTCAGCGATCTGTATAAGCCGTGCCATTAAATAAACGAATCTAAAATGGCGGAAATTATCATTCCCCTTCACTCGCACGTTTTTCCTGTCTTTAGCGTGCGAGTGAGGTGGAATGATAATTTCCGCCATTTTAGATTCGTTTCTTTAATGGGGCAGATTATACATACACGAGAAGGTATGTAAAGTTTCATAAGAAGTTCGTCGACATTTTATGTAAGTACTTGGCTGAAGTGGCAATGAACCCTCCAAAGAAGCCAGGGCTATACTTACAACCTATTTGGATTAATTGTGTTTCTCTTAAAGAATGTACCCAACAACACTTTTTGGGGTTCCGTAGTCAAAACGGAACGGTCCGTCCGTTCATTGGGGGTAATCTATGATCTGTCCGCGGAAGGTATAGCGCAGATACCCAAAGTTCTAGAAAGCTTTAATTTGACATGGTAACAAATAATACAATTAATTTTTATTATAATATAGATTTTATAAAATAGAAAGCTGGTGCGAATTTATCCACGGAAATATTATTTTATACTCGTGCACACTTTTATCCCTGATTTACCTTTAGATGATGTATTTTCAAAAATCTCTTCTAAGTGCGTCCCTTCGATCACGATCAAGTTTCATGGACTTCATAATTCTGGGTCCATAGGTTTAGGTTTGCGTTGTCCGTCGATCAGTAATAGTAGCGTTTTATTCAGTATGATGATGTAATAAAATAATATAAAAATCCTACTAATATTGTTTGTTTGTGAGGATGTATGGATGTTTGTAACTCTTTCACGAAAAAACTACTGAACGAATTTTCATAAAATTTAGCATACAGATAGACTATGACATGGAATTACACATAGGGTACTTAATTGTCTCGGTATTGCGTGAAGGCGGCGCACAGATCGTTGTAACTAGTAACGTCATATTGAAATTACAAGGACATCATAAATATGAATGTAATGACAAGCGATTTTTAACCGTAATATCACTAGTCATTGAGACTCTTGATGGATTAGAAATTGCGTGAAAGTTTGCCGTTGTGGAAACTGGAAAATCATTTCGTGACACGTCTTATACCTATATGTTTCTAATCTCGAAGTGATGAAATGAATAAAATTTATTATGACATATTTACACGCAAATATTTAGCGCAATTATAATTATAGCGTTTTCATAATACGAAAATATTTTGTCTCTTAACCTTCTCCAAATATAGCGCTATTTCTCTACATACGTACCTACTCTTAGGTATACTTACCCGACTGCCAAAAAGGGTTAGTTCTTCGCGCGTATTTTGCACGTATGTATGTATGTATGCATGTATGCGTGTAATATTCTTTACTACCTCGTATTTTCCAAACTACTGAACAGATTTAAATAATTAAGATATCGTTAGATTCGTCTTGATAACCCAAGTATTCATATAGTGTAAATATATATAGGTAAGTGAAATTAAAAAAATACAAGTATGGTGACTGTGATGCTATTGGTTGAAGTATCAAAAAATAAAAATAAATGGAATAAAGCAATATGGATATAAAATTAAAGAGCTCACCATTAGGCTTTGAAAAATGATAGGTTTTTTGACAGCAGGCGGATTTTTTAATTTTTAAATTTATTTTGTGTGTATTATTATGGTAATTGTTTACAAATAATTAGAAATGATCTAATTAAAACAAGGACATAATTAAAACCGAGATTTGATCAAATCCCTTAAGGGTTCAGTCACTTAGGAGCGACTTAAGCCGGGCTATGAGCGCTTTTTTGACTTAATTCGATAAAACGCTGTTGACTATCTTGTAACAAGATTATTCATCATTTTACTAAAGCTAAGGGTTAATGTTAATTTAATTTAATGAAACCACTAAAATTATCTAGAAAAATGACCCAAAGGAGTTGTTATTTTATCATCTTGCGGGATTTGATCAAATCGCTTTAGGATAAGATTGTAAACCGTTTATAATTATACCTACCCACCCTGTCTAGTAAATATTCTAGATTCCAAATTGAATAAATAAATAAACGCTACTAACTCATTGTAGGACAATGCACTATTATTCCTTGTGTCAAGGGTGCCATGGACAATACACAGAGACAAGAACACACACCCAGACTGAGAACAGAAATTCAAACTCATCTTTTAAATTTCTACCTCGCTGGGAATCCATACCAGGATCTTCAAACGATGGTCCGGCATGGTAATCATTACACCATGTGGGTCGTCAATGGCGCCCTTTGGGGTTCAGTCTCTGATTGATGTAACTAATGCTGGAAATACACGATCAAGTATACTTGTCAAGTTCGCAGCGGACTTGACGCGGCATCCAGTAAACTTGACGGTGTATGGCCACGGTATGGCTATCTGGCCATATAGCTATCTCATGCAAACTGGATGCCGTATCAAGTCAAACTGCAAACTTGAGAAGTACACTTAAACGTGTATGGCCAGCTTTAGTTACATCAATCAGAGACTGACCCCAAAAAGTTACAATTACAATCAGTGCCATAATAATAATAAATAGTTTATGATTATTACGTGCCTCTTGTGAATGTAACGCAAATAACGCAATGCGTGTTTGATTCTCAATCGTAGATTAAGGTTTGAGTAAACATTAATTTAAACATTTTTAGGTCCATAGTTAAGTAACACGAAGGTTCTATTAATATCGCTGAAAGATTAAATGGTTGTATGTATTTTTAACCAACTTCCAGAAAGGACGAGATTCTCGATTGTATTTTTAAAATTTTGTTTTCTCAGAACAGAACTCCGTCTTTAGATTAGATTAGATTACATTTATTATTAATAGAAACTATTTTACAAAATATGTTAATGTTTATAAATAGCGGCTATAGTTTAAACTGTGTTGCCACTGTTTACCACTACCTCGGAATACAAAGATAAATTACTAACTTACAAATTACAACGTTAATACAAACGAAGATCTTAATCTGATTATATAATTTACCTCTTTTCAGATAGTGGGATCCCTGAGGAATCAAGAAAAATCCTAAAATGTTATACATATAATACCTGCATATAATTTTGTCATACCTATATATTTATTGATAATTTACTGATTATTCCAATACAATTTTTTTGAAGTTGTTTATTTTTTTTGGTAAAATTTATTTGTGATATTTTACATTCGTTAAAAGTTACCTACATTTGTACCTTTGTTACCGCTGCCGTACTGGGGTCAAATTTCCCTTCGTAATGTAAGGGATAATGACCACCATTCACACATCTACAGCAATGTTACATAATGTACATTATTTCAATGTTGTCACGGGTATATGTAGATGATTCTATCAGGCTCAAGCCCCCCCACATCTATGTACGTCCACTGAAACGATCGCTTAATTATATCCGTAACATAAAAATCCATTCAGTATTTTTTGCGTGAAACAAACATCCTAACAAACTTTCACACAAATCAGTAGGATTTCATACCCTCATCTGTGCATCATTTTGATTTTATTTTAACCTGTGGCTTGTTAGCAAAATTGCAGACCGCAGAACTGAAAGGAAAGTTCGAATCTTCGAAGTTCTTTACAAATAAATTCCGAGAATCGTAAGATTCAAACTACACCTGTAACCTGTAGCCTAGTTGGTAGCGACCCTGGCTGCGAAACGCGGAGCCCCGGGTTCGATTCCCGGCCGTGGTGCTGCCACACTGCAGTTATTAAATGTTTTCATTGCGACAACGACAGCAGTGGAGGCATATTCCTATGAACTTGTACTGCACGCTGTCTCCTTGGACAAAAACGGCACGATAATGTCCCACTGGTCATGACGACAGTTATTTATGTATGTATATTGTACACATACGAAAGCTTCCATGTGTGCGTGTGAACACAATACATAACTACATACATGTGATGCTGGCTATACACGATCAAAGTATACTTGTCAAGTTTGTAGCATATATTACGCGGCATCCAGTAAACTTGACGGTGTATGGCCATGGTATGGCTATCTGGCTATACAGCTAACTCATGCAAACAGGATGCCACATCAAGTCAAACTGCAAACTTGACAAGTACACTTGATCGTGTATGGATATCATAAGATGTCTTTATCGTGTTTAATGAAGAAACTGCTATTTTGTAACAAGAGCTCGCCAACTTAGTGTGTGACATTTTGTCGTTCCGATGTCGTGTTGTCTATACGAAAACTCGTTATCAGATGATACATTTCTATTATCACTTCACCCGGATCTATCCTTTTAACTGCTAGGTATAAATATTTTAGCAGTTTGTCGTCACAAAGAAACATGTAGAGTCAAGACCTTAGTTATCGTTTGTAATAATGGATGAGCAGGCGGTATTTTTCTGTTTTTGGATATGTTTTAGATAAAACCTAAGTGTGAAACTGTAGCGCAAAATGTCATACTGTCTACTTGAAATAAATGTAATTCGTTCTGCTCTGCAGACGCCTACAGTTTTTAAGGGTTCCATAGTTTAAACGGAACCTTATAGTTTCGTCATGTCCGTCCTGTACCCGTCCGTTTGCAATAACAATTTTTTTAATTCAGGTTTTTGAAATATTTGTTTTTAAAGTACTAAATTTGGTTAGAGTCAAGTGTCCCCCCGCAAGCTAAACGGTAAGTATTGAAATGTGATAAATTCAAGGCAGTAGCCTCAGATTAAATAAAAGTAAAAGTGTTGAATTTAAAAGGAAAATCTAAAAGAAAATCTCTTTCTTTTTCTTCTCCCTTTCTTGGCCGGCAACTTATCAGAGATGCCTTTGGTGTTGCTGATGTCCATGGGCGGCGATACCCACTTACCATCAGGTGGATCGTCAGCTCGTTTGCCGGCTATTTCCATAAAAAAACTATCACGGCTAAAGCAGCTGCAGTCAGTCATGTGTTATTTCATATTTTTAACATTTTTTTTGTAGACAGAGTAAATTACACACAATGATTTATACTAATTTATTATTACTACGTAAGTATCCGAGGATGTAAGTTACGCGCGTTCTCAACGTGGTAATCAAATTGGCCTTAAGAGGACGCCTGGACGCGAATTCACACTAAAAGGGGGCGTGGCCACTGTCTTTTGTTCTCAATCGTCAGCTTTCCATACGTCACTCACGTCATAGGGACAGCACAGAAAAACTACGGAGTAGTTAATAATACAATATTTATGTTTTGTTATTAATATTAGAAACTAGCTGACATGGCAGACTGTTCTGAAAAATGTTTTAAATTTATAATAGAATTATTTAATTAAAACTTCACTGATCACCATCAAACTATAGCCTTTGTAATCCAAAAAAAATGTAGCTTTCTACTAATGAAAGTTTTTTGAAATCGGTCCAGTAGTTTTTAAGTTTATTCGTCACAAATATAAAAAAATACAAATTTATCTTTTTATAATATTAGTTTAAGTAGATAAAAATGTTTGATGATGTTGAAGAGAGTAAAGAATGCGTTACTTTTCAGTTCCCTAATAAATTATTTATTAATAAAACTCGCGTAATTTTTAGTAATGCATCACTTTATTTTATAATAAAACATGCAATAGGTGTAAGACAATGCAATATATGTATATTGCATTATCTTAAGCTATTATATGTATAATAGCTTATAATATATATAAGATTGCAGATTTTTTATTTTTAACCTATTAAAGAAAGGAGAATGCCCATAGCCAGTAATCTCAAAAAGAAATATTGTATGACAATGATTTTTGAACAAAAAATTTAATTAAAGTAATTCAAGTATTTTACCGTATTTCCAAAAAATATTAATAAGTAACTTTACTTCCGTTTTACAAAAAAAAAACCATCGGGCCATTTATGTTTGGATAAGGGCCAATCAGGAATCTTTTAAGATCCTTCGGGCCAATAGGTTGCATTGATTCGATTATGATTATGATACAACAAACTAGATGACGTAAGGGGACTGACAAATGAATTTGAAACTTATAAGATCGAGATTACATACGAAATCGACTTTAATAGGCCTGCATAGAGTTCATATTACTGTGAGTTTACTATATGGGAACATACCAAAACCCCGTGACCCATTTTTTCCAACTTTTTACCCCCGTCCCCCCTTTCGTGACCATACGTAGTATATGAGAAGACCCCCTCCCTCCCCCTAGTTTTCACGTGGTAATTTATAAATACGGTAATAATTTTGTTGAAAATTTATTTTTATCAAGATACAAAAATGTTAAAGTCTGTACATTTCTCCATACTAAATGGGCTTTCTACTTTCGATATGTTTTTTGTAAATTTATTTTACGTACATTTTGTATACTATTTTTTTAATTTATACTACTACAACCTTAATTTATACTACTAAAACTATAACTATAGCCTTCTATTTATCAAGGAATTCTTAGAATTTTGAAATTTCTTTAAAAAGTTATAAATTCTGCAATTAATCATTATTTAAAATATTCACATTACAATAAATAGAAAACTCACCCCAAAATTCAGTATGACTGTAAGAAAATCGTAACAGACTGGCTAAAGAGATATTTCAGAACCGCATTTCTCTCTCTCTCTCTCTCACACAGCGACACCTAAAAGCCACACACACACACACGCACACACAAACACACACACACGGTTATACCGTACGTTATACCGTATACGTAAAAAGAAATTAAAAAATGTTATAATTACTTTTTGTTACTAGTTATAAGCTTTCATATTGATTTTCATATTTATGAGTTTTAAAATGATGAAGTGTCGTACAAACATAAAACATATATTAGTAGGATGTACATAAAATCCCTTAGTAAACATACAACCTTAGTGGGATGACTTTCATGAAAATAATGAAACCGTGATATAGTTATTTTTTGTTTCCAACTAGGGCATACTATCCGGATATCCAGATATCCGCCGAATTTTACATCCAGATATTGGGCTTGTTACTCAACCGGATAATTTGAATAAAACGGATACTAAATTTTTCATTTTTTATGTTTTTTAATTGAAATATGTGTATTTAAAGCACCAAGATATAATATTTTAAACTTTATAATCATAACATAGATATTCTGTTAGCCTCCAATAATTAATATAGGTACGACTAAATGCCAAAAAACAAATTACTTAAAAATCTGCATAGATGTAATTTTTATGAGACAACTTACAAAATACAAATAATGACAGCCCAATATTTCTTCACAATACATCCAAGAAGCGTTCAAACCATGTCCTAGTAATTTATGCAATTTCAATAAAAGTAACATTTTTACAACAGATTTAATACAATAAAGAGAACGTTTGGGCATTCGCTCGCGGTGCTGAGCCTAGCCTCAAAAGGAGAAATAGTTCTGGAGAATATACATGCCGCTCTACAAGCTCACTATATCTACAGCATAGCTTAAAAAATGAATTCAGAAATCCAGCAGTTCTATTGCAATCCTCCTTGTGTCGATGTTCTCAGTGCTGAGGGTTCTGACCCCCTCAACGGATCACTTTATCCCGCCTGTACTATCTTGCACCAACGGTTCCGGTGCCCTGCAACGTGGATGACCTCGTGTATCCTGCTGTCAAGAGTGGTGCGGATTTTATCCGACCAGCGTATCGGAATTCGGACTGCGACTTTGCGGTCTGGTCCCCTGGACTTTTCCGGTGGTGACTAACTTCTCAAGATTGTCACCGTTTTTCCGGGCCTTAAGTACCTAAGGTCTAAAATACTCCAGTACTCATTGATGGCAGATGGTCGGAGTCTCTTAGTCTCCTAGGTTTCCTGCTTTTGGGCTTTTCTATGACAATATACTACGGAAATTGAACGCCTGTATCTTGCACATCATGTGACGCTCCAGTCGATGACAAAGTTGGAAGGCATTGTTAGAGACACTTGTAGGGCGTAGGGCGACTGTGCGCCTAGGCTAGCATATAAAAGAAGCCTTAGTGCACGATCCCAAGGTGGAACTTGTAAAGTTCACGAAAAGGTAGCAGTAATCTCACTTATGAGCCCTAGCTGGACTTCGAGCCCCCACTAGGGAACAGAATTGTAACTGCTGGATGCAGAAATAAATTTCAAAGCCACTATCGCTTTACAATTTATACTTTGCACCACTGTACATACCTACACTGTTCTACACTGTTCTTTTCAACTCGCTTCTTTTTCGTGATTAACTCCTGGTGATCCTTCTTAGGACGGTTGTTACGAAGAGACCAGTAAGTGCTGATACGAGGTTTCAGCAATGGCTAGGAGATCTTTCGCAGGGTCTTTTGGTTTGGACGGCAAGGTCCAAACACTCAGTAAATTTGTCATTAGTTCATGATCAAATTTGACTTTAGGATGAAACTCATTAAGCTTAGCAGTGCGCTGATACATCTCACAAAAAATATTGGATTTTTAATAAAATTTTGAACGAGTTTTTGTAATAAAAATATATATTATTTGTATTTTAGCTTCTAAAAGTATTATGTATTTATTTATACACATACACATAATTAACAGGACTCACCCAAAGCATTACGTGCAGAATTTCCGAGTTATCCGCATATATCCGGATAATGTTTAGGAACTATCCGAAATATCCGGATACTAAATTGAGCGGATAATTGCATGCCCTATTTCAACTATAAGCTTTTTACTTCAAAATGACGAGTTTCCATACTAACTTGCACCTCCTAAATTAACCCTTTAAGGGATGATTTTCTAAAACTGACGAAATTGATTTGTATGAAAGAGACTTCCGACCCCTATTTTTACCCCTTAATTAAAGAACAGATTTTCAAAAATCCGTTGTTAGCTGACGACTCCTTGGCATATAATATCTTCTTGCCAAATTTTATTTTATTCGGTTCGGTAGTTTTTTGTATTTTTTGTTTAATCAGCGGTGAGTCTTCTTTCGCTTTTATATAATACTAGGAAATCGCCCTCGCTTCGCTTCGGGATAAACAGTTATATATATAATATAGTCTATGTCACCCGGGGATTCAAATCGGTTTGGTAGTTTCGGAGCCTATTCAATGTAAACAAACAATCAAACCTTTCCTCTTTATAATATTAGTGTATAGATAATGTTTTATGGAATTGAACAGTAACTTAATTATTATTTAATCTCTTAAACATCATCAAACATTTTAATTGATGATAAGTACAAATAATAAAATATAAATAATAAAACAAAACTACTCCATTTCTCTGTGCTGTTTAGTTTTCTCCATTTAACGTTTTGACAAGCATAAACAAAAGATAAAAACTTTTTACGCTACTACAAATTCATACAAATTGTTAAATAAAAAATTGCGTAGAGCGACACACGTCCGGCGTCGATGAAGACCGCAGTCGACTGAAGGCAGATCATAATGACAGTGATGGAATGACTTTTTGTATGAAAATTGTGAGATAGTTATACTGAGCTTGCGCTCGGAAATGAACGACATAAGCGCCAAACAACGTTTTTATTTATTTTTTAAAAACTACTTCATGGATATTCACAAAAATATACATGGATTTAGATGTGATAATTTACTATGTTTTAAAAAGAATTCCGTGCACAAATGGGTTAAAATATCGCGGTGGTAAGATATAATGTAAATAATTAGAGCCAAGTTTATGATTTTTTTCTATCGAGAAAATTTCACGCAATCGTGTTTTCATTTTCGAGTAGATTTAAAGTATATAGTCAAGAAACATATACCTAAGTATTACGTTGATAGCGTATAAACTTTACGAAATATGGGGAAAAGAATATCAACCAAATTCCCGCGGTAGCGCCTTAAGACCAATGCAACTCAACCTTCCTGCAAAGCAAAGGTGACTGCAAAGTGTGCTTGTGCAAAGGTATTGCAACAAATAATTATGTCAAACTAGCTTTTGTTACCTTCGCCCGCGGTAGAATGGTTTCGAAACGAAATTTTTAATTCATTAATTTACATTTATCGAACAACATAAAAATGAAGTGCACCTCTATGTAGAATGATGGATTAGGATACATAATATTAGATATTATATTACATAATATTATGATGCCCGTGGCTTCGCGGGCAAGGATATCGATTTTTTACAAATCCCGCGGGAACCCTGAATTTTTCCGGGATAAAAAGTAGCCTATGTAATAATCCAGGGTATAGGCTATCTCCATTCCAATTTTGAGCCAAATCGGTTAAATAGTTATGGCGTGATTGAGGAACAATTTTAAGTTTGAAATTAATAGTATTGCCTAGGTGTAACAAAAAGGCTGCAAAACGGACACGGAGTTTTTTTTCATAATTGTTATAGCGATAATACTACACACTCTGTAAAAAGCTCTGTATAAGCAGAGCCTTAGGATTCCGTATCCAAAGGGTGCCAATAGGACCCTATTACTAAGGTTACGCAAAGAAAGATAAAAAATTCTGTTTCACATCTCATAAGGCAAGCTCTATAAAGTTCCTTTATTTCGTGTGTGAATGAATAATTTCCTTTTATTGCATACCATTTTATTATACTTCTGTGTGTACACTTTAGGTATATTGAAAGAATAATAAAATTCTTAACAAAAAATAACAGACTACAAAATTAGGGATAACTCAAAAATCACTCGTCAGATCTCACTCAAATTTAAGTAAAACTGCAGGACAAGCAAAAGATTTTTAATTAAAAAAAAATCATCAGATTCGGTTCATCCAGTCGAAAGTTCTGAGGTAACAAATATAAAAAAATACAGTCGAACTGAATACCTCCTCCTTTTTTGAAGTCGGTTAAAAACGTTATTCTTTGCTTTTACGGCAGTCCATAATATCTGATGCGTTACTGGTCAAAAGGAAACGAGAGTTCGGACCCATATTTCTGACTTCAAACTGCGACCGAATCAAAAAAGCAAAGATTGTGAGGATGGATGTTTGTAACTCTTATTTATTTATTTATTTATTTAACAGTTTATGCACACGTATAACAGTGGTTACAAAAGGTCATAAAAGTAATTTTGTACATAGGCAATGCTTATTTCTAAAAGAAATCTCTTCCAGCACACCTAGGAATGGAAAAGTGGTATAAAATTAATTTAGCGTGCACTTGTTTATAAATAGTATATAAGATACATATTAAAAATACCATGAATACATACATACATATATACATACATACATACATACATACATACATACATACATACAAACTATGCATACACTAATACATACACATTTTATTAATATATACATTATTAAATATATGGACAAACTATACATAGAACTCTCGTTTTTACTCTTTCACGTAAAAACTACTGAACGAATTTTCATGAAACTTTGCACACAGATAGACCATGATCTAGAGTAACATAAACTTCTGCAGTAAATAATATTGCCACCAAAGCAGGTCATCTTCTGGTTTGCTCATTTGTCGGACATTTATATAAACATACATAAAAGTAAAGAGAGGTAACCTTAATTCAACCTTAATGACATACACATAGCTCAGTTTCTCCAGAAGACCTGGGGCCACACAAGAAGAAGATGATGAAGAAGAAGAAGAAACATAATATATACCTCTGATATTCAGCAGGGTAGGTATATATATAACATGGGTGGATGGGTCGTTGGACTCGTTATAAGAAGTCCTTTTAGATCCGTTACATTACAATTTTGAACTCTATGTCCCGGGAATAGATTCCTAGCTTGTTTAACAAAACATTCAATTATATGAACAATGATATGCTCTCTATGAACAATGGATAAACAAAAACTCAAAGGATATATAGTAATATTACTACTATATTCAGAACTATTACAATAGACGCCGATGAAAAATTCATAATTCATATCCCTAACAGGTTATGTATGTACCTGCCAGTTATGGGATTTTTCCCAAAATCCAGGGAAATTTGAACTTAATTTATAATGGGTCAATGGAGAAAAGCTCAATATCCTTTTTTAATTAAGGTTACATTATATCATAATAATTTGCCACAGCTTTGAAGTGAGATAGAGAGTAGAAGTATGAGAAAAATAGAGGTTAATAAAGCATTGATTGTAGCGGTTTATTCACCATTGTAAGCACAAAGGTTTCGGGCCATGACTGTGGACAGTTATTCAGTTATTGGAAGAAAACATTTTAGCAATTTGTGTTCAATCTAAAAGTCCACTCACGATTCAAGTTCAACCCACTAATGACCTGCTACTGTGGCAATCCTATTTACAATCCTCTGATAACATATGCATGATCTTTGATACCTTCAGATGTAAGAACTTCTGTCAATTATGTTAGCCACTAATTTACCATGTTGTTTGTTTATTCACTTTGTCTCCTCAATTATTACGATTAGGGAATTTCAAGGTCCTTAAGAAAGGGGACCTTTCAAAGGCATCTGAGGCTGTTACGCTCTCAAACCACAATATTTTTGTCCAATCTTTATTAGAACGTCGTGTTGGAAGTATGATTTAATGAGAATGTACTGTAGTATGTGACACTGGACTTAAGAGGGATTACTCCTGCATTGTGTTACAGTTTTACATAGGATTGTGACTTATAACAGTCACAGAAGCCCCTAATAACATCATCTCACCTGTAATAAGTATGAATACAATTAATACCTCACTTTGTCGCAGTCGATTGATTAAACCGGGAGATTATGTCTCGGGGAGTGGCAACACTGCGGCCTAAACCGGGAGAGAGCCCTGACTGGATCAGTCGGTCGCCGGTCGTCTCGCGGGCTGCACGGGTCGCTCGCTGTGAGACAAATAAAAAAAAACAATCGAGAAAATCCAACGGTTTTCGTCTTCTCTTAAATAAGAATAATCTAGCTTTAAATAGTATAGAAAGTAAGAAACGCCGGTTGTGATTGTGTCAGGGAAATATCGATACGAGCTCAGGTGAGTGATCCTAGTAAACATTTATTATTTATGCTATTTTCACTGCGTTTGCGTTAACCCGAGCATACGAACACTTTGATATGTCAACTGGTTTACATTTTTTCATGAGTTACTTAAAGTGGAATGGCCTTTAAAGCAGTTTCGCTCAGACCTTTTCCGGGAGTTTCTTTTCAACCTACGAGTATGTAGAGGTTGCAGTGTTTTTGTCTTTAACAGGTTCCTTTCAACAGAAAAATTTAATTTGCAAGACCATTTTATAGGTCAAGCTCTACTTTACGACCTCATTAATAAACACAAAATATAGTAACATTTTATAATAGTATAATATTTCTTGAATATGTATGAATATGTAATTTTTTTAACACTTTCAAATACATATAAGCTTGAACTTATTTGTTGATGAAATATACATAAGTGGACAGAAAAAAACATTTTGGTTTGAATATTTATAATTTTTATATTAATGTATGAGTACAGTGAGAAGTAATATATGTGTCTCTTTCATTGAAGTATTATTACTAGCGTATAGAACCGACACCGCAAATACCATGTATGTCCCAATGCATTGGCGCCACGTGGCTTCAATCTTCAATGGATTCGTTCGATTTTGAAAGGAGAACGGGGGCTCAATTTTGAAAATCGAACCTCCCGGGCGGGACACACATTTTGTACGAGATGTCTGTTCTATGACATTATACTTCAATGGTCTCTTTAGATTTTTTTTTTAATTTACTTATAATATATTCTATAATAATAAAACATTGAAATTGATGGTGATTTTAGAGCAACTTGTACCTCACGTTTCATACCTGTTGACCCGGTCTGACCTATATACGGAATGGAACAAGATTTTTTTTCAATTAATGTTTGCGCTAGTGATTTAAAAAGAGAAAAAACGTTGAAAGAGGAAAATATTTTTTTATATTGTTTTTAATGTAATTTGAAACGGCCGTCAAAATATGTAATGTTTTCCGAAAGATGTTATTTTTGTATGCCTCTTTGGAGTAAAAAGATTCTGATATTCTCACATTGAAGTACTATTATTAGCGTATAGAATAGACACCCCGAACACCATGTATGTATGTCCCAATGCATTGGTGCCACGTGGCTTCAATCTTTAATGGATTCGTTCCATTTTGAAAGGAGAACGGGGGCTCAATTTTGAAAATGTAACCTCCCGGCTGGGACACACATTTTGTTCGAGATGTCTGTTCTATGACATTATACTTCAATGTATTCACATAACCCGGTGTTGCAGTGGTATAAAAAATATAATGTTTACGAGTATTATATCTTTCTACAGTTTCTTGATAATGTGTTATAATTATTATAATAATTGAATAATTTATTGTATATAATTATGTCATGACGCGTATAATTAGATGATTTGATGGTAAGTGGTGACCCTCATCTATGGAAATTGGACAACTGTAGAACAGACTCTAAATACGTGTGATTTTCTACAGGCAGTTTTAATGCTGATATTGTAAAACAATTGTAGCGACCACCCTAATCCATGGGTAATCATAACAATAGAATCTATTCAAGGTATTTTCTACAGGTAGAGCAAATCCTCCTATTGTACTACAATTGTATTTTACTACAATTGTATTGTACTATAACTGTATTATACTAAAATTGTAGCGACAACTATGACTTAGTATAGAAAAATGTTTTTATGTGACGTGGTAAAGGGAAGGAAAGTTTTATACGTTCCTATGTAATAAATATGAATTACTAGCGCTCGGCCCGTGGCTTTGTTTTCGTTTTTAGGTATAATAAGTACCTTATATCTTATTCCAGATCACTGTGTGATAAATTTCGCGAAAATCTAGTCAGGAGTTTGTCCGTGCAAGTTTAACAAACACCCATCCTCAGAAACTTTTGCATTCATAATATTAGTAGGATAGGATATTAGGAAGTAGAAAATGACAATACCTTACAATTTTCCAATGCATTTACACAAATAAGTTAATGCTTTACCGCAGTCCTACCTATTACTATAAGTCAATTATATTTTTATGGTTTTGGGATTAAGAGCGTTCTAAAATAAGGTATAATTTATCTATATCTATAAAAGGCAAAAGTGGTTGACTGATGCATCAACGCACAGGCCAAACCCTTAGTCCTAGAAACTTAAAATTTCGCACACCTATTCCTCCTATGACGTAGGCATCCACTAAGGGAAGATTTTTCAAAATTCAACCCCCTATATGATAAGCATAGTATCCGCGTGCGAAACTGCGGGCAACAGCTAGTTATCATATACAATAGAGAAATCACCAACTTCAGTGTGACATAATCGAAAAACTGTTAAGTAACTTTGCTCCGGGATTCAAAATCCGTTCTATCCGTGTCTAATAACCTATAGGCGTTTTAACTCGACAATTTAATAGAATTTAATTGGCCCCGTAGCCTTTATGGAAATGACCCTACCTAGTCTACGTAGTACTTAACATGCTGGACGCTGTTCGAAGGGTCCAGGGTTCAATTCCCAACGAGGCAGAAAGAATGATAAGTTTCAATTTCTGTTCTCGCTCTGCATGTGTGTGTTCTTGTCTTTGTGTGTTGTCCGTGGTATGTGTGCACACACATGAGTTTATTTCCTAATGTCTAAAGAACTGAAATGACTTGTAATAAAATTCGTTGGCCCTTTTAAAAAGTGTAGCCTATTTTAAATCCATCGAAGCTCGTAGCCCGTACCAGTCCGTAGCACCGTAGCGCGTATCGTAGCGGTAACAAAGAGTGGCGTAGCAGTGACGTAGGCTTTGTCATTTAAAAACAAAAGATGAACTGCGTTTGAAACTGAACTGCAGCCATATCGCAGTGTTTTGTAGTCTCATAGGTAAAAACTAAAACGTCATTGTTAATTTCGCAGTTAATAATGTACTTAATGTAGTTTTAAACTTGGCTTGAATAAATTTTTTGTTAAGTTTTGGTGCTTCAAATCTATTTTTTAAATATATTTATATTTTTGCATAAGTATTTTTAATTAAAATTAATTAAAAGTAATTTTTTTTTCATCCACGGCCAAGTAAACAAACATTAATATGTCACAAAACGCTCTGTCATCATAATAATGCAATGTAACTCTCTGTCACATAATTCTTTGTCACATAACGCTACAGGCAAGGGCACTACAAACTAAATGTAAACGAACCTAGGACCTTCGCACTCTTGTCACACGTTAAAAACTCAATGATTACTGAAGTTTCAATTACTAGCACTACAAAAATATGTCACGTCTTAAAAAAGAATACCAAGGCAAGAACGAAGTACCAAGTTCAACAGATCGATCGAGCGTAATTCCGCTTCGTTTAAATTTACCGCCAAAGTGTAACTCGTTTCGCCCCGTTTACTAAACAGGAAGTAATCACGTACACCGGGTTCACGCGAAACGACTTGTGATTTCTGTTCGCCTGGTATTCCTCAGAGATATTGTGACATTTTCCAAATACTATTTGAAAATGCAAAATACTAAAATATGTCTATTTCCATTTTGCATATAATACTCGTATCTATTTTCATTTTGTATTTAAATACATTTCTAAGAAAAACTTTTAGGACCATTTTGATTTGCAAAGTGCAAAATATTTTAGTAAGCTATGTCATCATCAATAAATTAATGTGGGTTGCGGACATTACACACAGAAAGATAGATTTTTTAATGATTTTTGCTTCTGATGTTTTTGTTTCAGTTGTTTCTATAAAGATCCCTCATTTTATAATTTTTTTAAATATCTACATTAACACCGTTATGGGGGCCACACACGATCATGTGTACTTGATCAAGCGTCAAGCGGACTTGACGCCTCATTCAGTACACTTGATCGTGTATGGCCACGGTAAGCTATCTGGCCATTATAGTTATCTCATGCACACTGGATGGCGCGTCAACTCAAACTGCAGACTTGACAAGTATACTTGATCTTGTATGGCCCCCATTACAATAACATATAGGTAATAATATATTATAAAAATGTCATGTCACGTGTTTCTGGACGCACTGCTCCGAAACGGTTCCACCGATTTTTATGAAATTGTTTAAGTATGTATTTGGTAGATATGAGAATAGGTCGTAGTAGGGGAGCCAAAAGAGGGGATTTGGGGATTTACTCGAGCGCGACAAATTAATATAAGGGAATATACATATTGAATAATAGGGACCTTACATATTGAATACACCTCCAGCCATTATGAGTCCTTAATATAGGGGGATACACTCAGGGGATCTGTCCCTTCAGATTAGTAAAAAAAATCGAGTGCGTCTAATTACTAGCTGGAAAGTGTCAATTTTGCGTAACAAAGTTGCAAAAAAATAATGTCTTGACTTACTCGAGCGTGGTTGTTTCAGCGAGCAGCGAGGGTAAAGCATGTATTCCCCACTCCGCGCCTCTCTGTCTCTTTCACTTTTCTCCTCTCTCTGACTCTCTCATACCTTCCCCACACTGCTTTCTGACGCCATGACAAAAATTTAAAAAAATATTTTTCCAATTACCATTATCCCTCAAAGTAATCGTCAGATTTTTGTTCACTATGGCTGGGACATCATGATGAACCTTGAATATACTAATCTGACAGGCTCGAGTTTTTTCAAGATTTTTTTACATTTTCAGGAATTCGCTGCGAGCTTGCGTCACTTCCAAATCGTTTTGTACGTTTTCAACCCTTTCGCATGGCCACCCCCACTACGCAAAGCGGCAGATTAAAAGATACCTATTTCATATAATGGACATGATGGAGCATGAAAAATATCAATATCTGACACGCTTGAGTATTTCCATGTCTTTTTTTTATAATACAATTTTGAAAATCTGTAGAAGCTTCCACCACCGCTAAAAGTAGAAACATTATAGGACCATTTATTCTTCCTATCATCTTATCTACAAAATCCAATAGGTTTCCACGATGCTCGAGTAAATCCACCATAATTCAAAGCATTACGGACGAAAATAATTTTTGTTAAAAAACAATATCATGATGAAACTGTAGTTATCTAGTATCTTATTAATAAAACGATAAAGATAGGAACACACTGCACCCTGCCGGTACTAAAGTAAACATTATTCGAGCATTATCGGTAATAAATTGCTCGTTTCAACTTCCTAAGAGCTCGTAAATCTACCCCGCAATAAATAAAATTGGAGAGGCGGTTTTGTGTGCGTTGGGCTTGTCTCTTTCTGATTTAAGATAGTTTCTTTCTGTGTTTAATTAAAAACTACAAGCAAAGTTACAGAAGGCTTATAAAGTGTTTTGTTTCCTTCACTCTTATGAAAAACGACAAAGATAAAACATACAACCGTGCAGTTCAACGGAACAATTATTAAGTTTATAGGTTATAAAGAGTGCCACCTGGAACAATTTTTGGGTCCAAATAAATCGATATTTAAATCGATCGAATCTAACAGTCACTAATCGACATTGACCTACTTAATCGTTTGTATCCATTAAGTAAAGGCAGCCGTTAATTCGATCACACAGCGCTAGTGACGGCTAATCTAGATGGAGACCACGAGCTTAGACTTCAATTAATGCTGGGTATTGGACAACGCAGATAGGTTCAGTTTAAATGATGGTACGAATGTTGCGATAGTTTATTACAAGCTTTTATTTAATTTGTATGTAAGTTTGTCTGGGTGGAAACTTGAAACTAGATATCTTTAACTGATTGAGCTGAAATTTACAATATCCGGATGACCGAGCTTTGCTCGGTTTAGTGTTGCTTAACAAAGCCATTTACTGAAGTAGCTTTAGTATTGCTACTTGCCAATAGATGTCAGGAAGAGTATATTGTAGAAGTTTATCATTGCCTGAAAACACCGCTAAAACGACATTTTCTAAAATTGAATCCTAGCTAGTTCGATTTATCGCCCCCGAAACCCCCTATATACTAAATTTCATGAAAATCGTTGGAGCTGATTCCGAGATTCCAATTATATATATATATACAAGAATTGCTCGTTTAAAGATATAAGACTCGTTTAAAGATATAAGATACATTACATATACACGCATATCTTGGATGGTAATTGTGCATGCATGCTATGTGACGATTCTAATTCCAATATGGCGGATCGTCTAAGATGGCAAACTAGTTATTTTTTCTACACTATCACAGTATGGGTAAAATAAAGGGCTTGCTGAGGAAAACACGAAAAGTAATACAATGTCACATTAAATCCAAAACTTGTTTTAAAAAAGTTTTTTTTTACGTTTTAGGAACTCAGTTTGGTATACCTATTGAAACAAATTTACTTTTATTGTACCTTACAGGATATTATTATACGTTTCTAAGCTTCGACTCAGTTCGAGTCCGGGATTCGAAGCTCATTTTTCCAACTTTGCTTACATCTAAATCTGTGGTTTACTTAATGTATATTATATAATTAAAAATGATCCAAAACTCTAGTCTAAAAGAAATGCCACTCACGTCAAAATGTCTAGAACAAAGGATAAATCCTTGCCAATAATAATCTAATGCCAAAGATAAAACTTTGCCAAATCAAAATGTCTAGTCGAAAGTAAATTCTTACCGTCTGAAAATATCTAGGCCACGTCTGACGAAGGTTTTGAGGTACATTTTTCCTTCCTTCTTCTTAATCTTTTTAAAATATTCGATTCCAAAACTTAATATTTGTTGCCTCAAAACATTTACTAACGGGTCTTCATAAAATCTATCACATAGATAGACCACGATCTGGAATTAATTATTATCCCGGAAAATGCAGGCAAAGCCACGTATAGAGTGCTATTATATTAGACTAGCTGTGCCTCGCGGTTTCATCTGCATTAATTTGTGGAAAAAACTAACTACTAAAATATATGATATTATATAGCCTTCCTCGATAAATGGACTATCAATCACAAAAATAATTTTTCAATTCGAACCAGTAGATCCTGAGATTAGCGCGTTCAACCAAAAAAACTCTTCAGCTTTATAATATAAGTATAGATTTGACGATTATAAATAAAATTCCGTACTAATTCCCTTTCACAAAATTTTCCTAATTTCATCTTTTTATAAAAGAACCTTCTTAATTAATTTTCAAAATAAATTAATGGTAAAAAACTTTTTAAAAACAAGCTTTGGATTTAATGTGACATTGTATTAGTTTTGGTGTTCTCCTCAGCAAGCCGTTTCATTTGATACCCACACTGTGGTAGTGCAGAAAAAATAACCAGTCCGCAATCTTTGATGATTCATATAAGACTCGAGGCGAAAGCTCGAGCCCTCTCATAAGGCTCGAACCTTCAGTAAGCTTTAGACTCGGGAGGCTCGAGCCTTTTAACAACTTACACTATATGTTATGTGATGAGATATACTTCAGCCAATGATGACTTTGAAATTGAAATTTTGACAAAGATTTGACTTCGATATCACAATTTCTGTAACTCGATATATCCCTCTATTCTGAATCTGAAATTCACCTTCCTATCTGAATCTATCCCTGATAACTACAGGTTACAAAAAGGCCTTTTCAAAATGGTAATTTTATTTTACCAACCCAATTTTACTAGTTGTCAGTTTATAAAATACGACCTGTGTGGCGCAATGGTTACCATGCCGGATCGCCGCGCCAAGGGTCCTGGGTTCGATTCCCAGCGAGGCGGAAATTTGAATGATGAGTTTGAATTTCTGTTCTCGGTCTGGGTGTGAGTGTCCTTGTCTTGTGTGTTGTCCATGGCACCCACAACACAGGGAATCCTAGTGTGGGGCTATGAGTGTGAAGTGTTATTATTATTATTATAAAATGACTTGTGATATAAACTTGTGTTATAAAATGACCAACGTTACGTATAACTGTGTTGCTGGCAGTTAATATAAGCCTTACAAATTAGTTGTCAACGTTAACTGGAAGCTGTAAGCGAAGGTCCGAGTAGGGTTGCCACATACAAGTTTACTATTTTCGGGACAATTCTACTAGGGTTTACTACTAAGTAGGTTCAACGCTCTTTGGTTGACCAAACTTTCACTATGTAGTATACGTGTTGATGATGTAAAAATAAACAGAGCTCCAAATAAGGTCAAACAATTTAATAACGTTATAATACAAAGACGTGAGAAAGATGAATGAATGACAATGGTGTTATTTATAAATGGCATAGTAACAAAATAGGGTTGCGTATTTACAACTGGCCTAGGGCTACCACAATTTATGCTTTTACCACCTGGCGGCTACAGCGAAAGCTTAAACAGGGAACACTAAAGTCTAATTACCAGACATGGGACTAAACGCTAAAATTAGGGATTTTCCCGGATTCCCAGTCTATTAGGTAACCCTAGGTCCGAGCGAATCCAATTTTAGTTAGCAAATTCGATTCTCTCTGCTATTTTACAGTAAACCAATTCTGATTATTCGATTTGCACGGGAGGGCAGCCTGTAATTTTGTTTCAATACTATTGATTCGTTTTGTACCAATTTAAATATAACTATATAATTACATTAATGATGGATTAGCGAGTTTGTAAGCGTTTATTACGAGTACATTCTGGCTAGTTGTTAACTGATATACGAGTATCTAAATTTTTCTGCTTCTGAATCGATTTCTTTTGTTAATTTTAAATTAAACGTCAGAAACTTAATGGAATTGGAAATTTCAAGCGTTTGATTAACTTATACTGAATTTGGCGTATTGCTCCTGTGGTAATTGTTGCCACAGCGAAGCTTGGCTTGATTCGTTAGTAATTATAATTGGTTGAAAATTTTGTATAGTAAAGTAACCATTGCCAGCGCGTTGAAGCGCTTCTAGCCCGCGCGACCGCTAGTGGCAAAAATTTACGGCCCGTAAAGCCGTCGGTCCTGATTATTATCGTAAGATAACAGTCGTTAAGCCATGTCGATGATCTTCGAATGGCAACAACACTTCTGACATTAAGGTTAGCCGCTAACCCCTTTACCAATCCATACTGGAGCAGTGTGGTGTATGCTCTAGGCCTCCTCAAGGTTCAGACCCGTATATAGTATTTACAAGCTATATAATATAGAATAGATATTCTATACTAATATTATAAAGCTGAAGAGTTTGGTTGAACACGCTAATCTCAGGAACTACTGGTTCGAATTGAAAAATTATTTTCGTGTTTGATAGTCCATTTATCGAGGAAGGCTATAGGCTATATAACATATATTTAAGTAGTTAGTTTTTTCGACAAATTAACGCAGGTGAAACCGCGCGGCAAAGCTAGTTATTATATAATTGCATAGCGTGGTAAGGGAACATACCAAAACCACGTAACCCATTTTTTCCAACTTTTTAGCCCCCTCCCCCCCCTTCGTGACCATCCGTAGTATATGAGAAGACCCCCCCCTCCCCCCTAGTTTTCACGTGGTAATTGATAAATACGGTTTTCAATACTTTTTTGCAAAAACAGAGTTAAAAAATAATAATTTTGCTTATATTTGACGACTTTGTGGCGCAATGGTTGCTAAAATATTGACTACGTGACAAAAACCTAAACCCCCCCCTCCCCTCTGTGACCAATCGTGGTGTTTTGAAGACCCCCCTCCCCCCCCTAAATGAGGCACGTGGTTTTGGTATGTTCCCTAACCTACAAACAAGACTACATTCAGTTTTAAGTTTACCCATGATTTGGTTGTAATCATAATGTCTTTTTGGTTACTCTAATAAAATAAAATAAACAAATAATTAGTCGAATATATTAGTCAAAACGTTAAAGCTCACGTGGAGATTTTACGTGTGTATGCAATTAATTATTATGGTCAGTCATTGAAGTATAATGTCATAGAACAGACATCTCGAACAAAATGTGTGTCCCGCCCGGGAGGTTCTAATTTCAAAATTGAGCTCCCGTTCTCCTTTCAAAATCGAACGAACCATTGAAGATTGAAGCCACGTGGCGCCAATGCATTGGGACATACATGGTGTTCGCGGTGTCGGTTCTATACGCTAGTAATAATACTTCAATGTTAATAATACTTCAGTCCAGGTTTCTGTTTGCAGCCAGAAGACTTCCGGCGACATAAAATAATTTTTAACTTCTCAACCAATCAGCACAGAGTATGGTAATACGCTCTAGGCCTCCTCAATTACCGTGCCCCCCAGCAGTACGTTAATGAATCGACGGCTAACAAACAAAACCGGCTATTACCGATAACACAACAATAATATTGAATTTCCATTACATTTCGTTAAATCGGCGAGATCTAATCATCTGGCGCAAGCCGCTTCGCATAATGTGCGTCGTTTATTTTGATCGACAATCAAATGGGGTGTGTGTACGAGTAATGGACATCAAGAGAACGTTTTACAGTACAACAATTTCTTAATGACTGTTACTGCATTCAAATGAAATAAGCAGCTTAATAGATTATTTACTTATTTCCCATCTAGAATAAGTAATAATATAAAGTATAAGAGTCAAATGCTGACTTATTATCGTGTAGTTGTCGTGGACGGACAAATAGACTAAGAGAAAAATGGACAAGTAATCCAAGAACAAAATAGATTTGGCTTTGGTATTGAAAAAATAGCCAATCTAAATTAATATTAAATACTTTAATTAGCAGTGGACCACATCAAAAATTACATGCGCCAGTTACTGGAATAAGTACTTTATTCTATAGTAACGTGTCTTCACTCTCGATTTGCTTTTTAGGTCGAGTCAGATGTCAGTGTTGATAAAAATAGCAGAAGATATTGAATAACTCCATTGAAGTATCTCATAGAACAGACATCTCGAACAAAATGTGTGTCCCGGGAGGTTCGAATTTCAAAATTGCGCCCCGGTTCTCCTTTCAAAATCGAACGAATCCATTGAAGATTGAAGCCACGTGGCGCCAATGCATCGGGACATACATGGTGTTCGCGGTGTCTGTTCTATACGCTAGTAATAATACTTCAATGAATAACACACATCAATCTGTATTGCGAGCTTAGAAAAAGTTTGTTGTAAACATTGAAGTATTCAATCTTCAATGGATTCGTTCGATTTTAAAAGGAGAACGGGGGCTCAGTTTTGAAAATCGAACCTTCCGGCAGGACACACATTTTGTTCGAGATGTCTGTTCTATGACATATTATACTTCAATGGTTGTGAACTAGCGCTCTGGCCGTGGCTTTGCCCGCGATTTCCGCGGTGATAAGTACAGTCACCTGCAGAGAAAAGTAACCCATCTGTCTATTAAAACTGTTTAACAGATGGGTTACTTTTTTCTGCAGGGGACCGTACCATATATCTTAGTCCAGATCATGGTCTACCTCTTCGCTAAACATGAAAATCCGATCTTAAAAAAGTCCTAAGTAATATTTTTTATTTATTGCATTTTTTTATTTTTTTCTTGGGCACTATTTCATATTTTATACTTCACAATTTCCAAACAAATGAAATTCATGGGCGATAAAATATTTTAAACTACTTGTTTTTATTCACAACAGCCCATATACAAAAAAATATTCGTGTGGCATGACAAAGCTCATTTGTTAACCAGATAATTAATTCGAATATTTAAGAGTTTCCTACTTAAATTAAAAAGCGTATTTTTTACTGAAACACATAAGTTAAATTTACATGACAAAAAATACCATATGTATAAATTAAACTCACAGGTTATCACAGCCACAGGTATAACTCTACATAACCCGGTCTAATAAATCTTGTTAAACGGTAAAAGACGAAGAGAGCAAACATTAAACGGCTTATTGAATTTGTTTTTCTAATCGAGATTGTTTCCTTCCCTGTTTTCTCACGCCATAAATCGTTAGAAAAAGAAAATACGAGTACGAAAGAAAATTGAAAATTTATATCATGTCTCGTTTCTACTTAACATAACGATTTTTGGTCCAAATCAATATTGTGTTCCCTATTGAACAGTGAATGAGGCTATCGCTACCACCTCTAAATAGAGATCGCTGCGTCCTATTAACACTGTTTAATATCAAGAACTTTTATGAAAGTTTTATTAATTTTTATTGCCTATTTATTATATCTGTATAATTGAAATAATATAATATTACGACCCGTGTGGCGCAATGGTTACCATGCCGGATCGCCGCGCCAAGGGTCCTGGGTTCGATTCCCAGCGAGGCGGAAATTTGAATGATGAGTTTGAATTTCTGTTCTCGGTCTGGGTGAGTGTCCTTGTCTTGTGTGTTGTCCATGGCACCCACGACACAGGGAATCCTAGTGTGGGGCTATGAGTGTGAAGCGTTATTTATTTATTTTATTTATTTATTATAATTAAAACAAAGTTCATACAAGAGATGTTATCTATATCTATACTAATATATAAAGAGGAAAGATTTGATTGTTTGCATTGAATAGGCTCCGAAACTACAGAACCGATTTGAAAAATTCTTACACTGTTGGAAAGCTACACTATCCCAGGGTGACATAGGCTATATTACATTTTCAAAAAAATTGGGGATCCTTAATAAAATTCCAATAATGTAACCCAAGGTGAAAAAAATAAAGAAAACCGAAGCAAAGCGAGGGTGGTTACTCGTAAGTATATAACTTTTGTATACGAGTATACGAGTAGAGCGTTCTTTCGAAAGGTAATTTCGTGGTAAAAACGATACTATAATTTAAGATATATTAATTATTAAAATGTGCATTCTCAATGAAATCTATTCAATTCTTTAGTTAAAAATGAGTAATTTGGTAATTAAGTTCAACACGTTTTGTATTTTTTTATCACATTCAAACTAAATTTTACCAAAAAAAATACCGACTTTAAATAGCCTAGCATTCAGAAAAATAAGATATATAAAAGATATGGGACCAATCTTTGTAAGCATAATAATATTTTTGAATAAAATATCAATAATCATTTTTTTAAGTCTGTTAAAAGAAATAGAAAATTTTAATCTGTTGTGATTAAACTTCAATTTCCCGCGCAACAAATTATGATTCGAGGATCGACGGAGAGCGGTTTGCGTTCCTACTGCATAATTCATAAGGCGTCTAGCTGCCTAATACCTAAGCTTCAGAATTGGAAATAGCAGTTGCAGTATACCATAGTTTCTGTATTTACTGATTCGAATTAACCGTGAACTCACCGTGACCACGATTCATGTAACTGGGTTGAAATATCGGTAATATCGGTATTATAAAATACGAATCATGAGTAGCCGTTGCACAATGATATTACAAGAAAAAAGAGGTAGATATGTCACTAGCGCGCCGAGAATGAAGATCGTAAGAGAGGTCAATTGACCTCGTCTGCTCATGGCCGCTCTGTCAATATAAGACTATATGCAGTTTTGTTGTTATCAGAAGTGCTTGAGATTTGACATACAACGTTAAAATGCCTTCGTGTATTATTGTAGTGTGATTGGTGTAGTGAAACAAAAGATAAACGTGTGTGTGTGTGTTGTAGCTCTTTTCGGAACAGATTTTTTGGTTGATTTGTAAGGGCATGACGTATCTATAGTTTTTAAATATCCTTGGAAATAGCCGACAAACGAGTAAGAGGCTATCGGCGCTCATGGACATCAGCAACACCAAAGGCATCTGATGCGTTGCCGGCCAAGAAAGAAGAGAGAGAAAGAAAGAACTAGCTCCCAAGCCACTTGTAATATTATAGTCCATTTTTTTAGACTAGAGTTACTTGGTAAACAAGCATGGTACAAGTTTTTATTCAAATATAATAATTTAAATTACTTTTAAATAATATCAATAGTAAACAGAAACTAGTTTCTGCATTAAATACAAATTATTTTATTTTTTATCAGCCTTATTTTTAAACTAGCTGACCCGGCGAACTTCGTATCGCCTAACAATCAATGAATGTTGTTACTTTTAACTTTTATAGTTTTGGTATGTTTAACATATCAGAGACGATTAAATTCCCTCTCCCTCTCCCCCCTCCAGATGGAGAGGCACTCCTTCTCCCTCTACAAATTACCATAGAAAGACACTACGAGTATAAGATAGTAGACTATAACAGAATTGTAGTTTAAAAATGCATGTTGAGTATCGAATCAGGTATAATGCCAACGTACGTCTACCGTGATTCAGATTCAGTATCGACTGCTCGAATGAATAATTCAACGATACGACATTAACCGCGGTTAGTTGAGCTTCTAATTATAATTTTAAACCACCGTTGCACCGGCGACCTGAATCTCCTCCCTCTCGGAGTACGGAGATGAATCCACGAATAAGCTGGATCAATTGATAGATTGGCTCAATGTTGTTTCAGTTTTCAACAAATAATATTGATTGTATGACATATGTATCATTTTCTTTTATGTTTTGTGCATTTATCATCTGTGGTCTTTCTGTGATTGCGACAACGCGTCGAGACCGTTTTCATGAGGGTCACACAATGATATAATATTATATGTATTATATAAGAACAAGATAATAATATATTTGGCGCCACAACATATATACCACAACACGCTGTGAGCTGTTTTGCTCAATGAGCGGTTTTGATCTTTGAGTACCTGGAGATTTTGATAAAGGTTTTCGAAGTCTGTGTCTTAGAAGTAGGTTATTCCATTTTCGTAAAATTTTGATTATTATTCTAAAAATGCTAGTACAAAGTTGTCCAAAGTTATTTATGCAGTTGGTGTATCTAGAAATATGGACCGAAATTGCAAAATATTTTAGTTTTTCCTTCATTTTACCTTTCACTAATCACTAATTATTGTCTTCTAAATTAGAAAATTCTATGTCTGCTAGAAGTGCCTTAGAGTTTTGATGATCGGTCAGTCAGTCAGTCAGTGAGTGAGTGACGAAATTAAGAATCTTTGACTAGTTATAATTCTTAAACCACTGGTTCAAATTGAATGAAATTTGAAAAATACCGTGTTTATACAATGCCTGCTTGGTTACTGAAAATTCAGGCAGCTTTATCCAGAATGAAGTTATAAGGGGTCGAAAATGGCCTGAACTGCTTCGAGAAAAGGATGGTGATATGGATATGGCACGGCAGATACTGTCTGCGACAGCCCTGATGCGCGTTTAGGTACCACGCGGCTGGAGGCAACTTTTTCAAGGACAGAGCTGAGTCGGAACACTTTACCGTGACCAAAGTTAAGAAATGTAATGGATATCAGGGGCAATTACTAATATAAAAACTCGGTTAAACTCTTTTCGAACACGTTACCTTTTTGCGTGTTAGAAATTAATTAAGAATTATGATGAAAGACCGTGAGGAAACTTACATACGTCCTAGTTCTTTATCATGTTCGTAAAATTGTGAAGGTATTTTATAAGGAGGGTGGTAGCTAGCTAACAAATTATTACTTAGTTTTTGGGACTTTTACTTTCTAACGGATAATTTAGCTTACTTACCCTGTTTCTGTGGATAAAATCTTGTAAGTTTTATTAGATCTACTTCTTCTTACCATAAGGAGTTGAAATTGCACATATTGCTTTATTTTTGAGGCCATAGTGCGAGTTTTACGTGACATACCGGGCTCGCAAAGTAAATGCGAGCTGGCTAAAATTTGTATGGGACCGAAGCTTCTTTTTCACTGCCACTAGATGGCTCTGTTTCGGTCCTATACAAATTTTAGCCAGCTCGCATTAACTTTGCGAGCCCGTTATGTCAAGTAAAACTCCCACTAAGCACACTGATGACATTTCAGACAATGGAACTCCTTAACGGTCAGCAGCACAGTCACCATTTTTTTCTTTAGACCTAAACTGACATTATAAAACGTAATATCTATTTATTTTTAAAACTATTTAATTTTTACTTTAATTATTACTACAGATTTAAACGATTCTCCTACGCCAGCCTTCGTATGTTTATACGAGACAAATTGATAACGAATATTTGTAAATCTGTAAAGTATATTGGATGTGTGTACTTTGGGAAAGGCAGATGAATCAAATCAATTACGAATTTCACGCAAACGCAAACGATACTACGAAAAACATTCCTTACGAGGAGTTTTTCGTGTCAATGATCACGCGAGGATCACGCAATAATATTTATTTAGTCGGTTCCAAAAGAGGGTTTTATTTACTATTTATTTATTATTAGTAACCGATCTCGTTTCGTCTCGGCAAATATATACCTTTATAACCACACAGCTCACATTCGAAAGATGTGTGGACGGAATTATTTACATTGAAATTATTTGTCCTATTTCCTAATAATATTACACACTACAAATAATACACCAACGCCCTAACTCAGAGTCACTAACGGTTACATTAATCACTCCTTAGTAAAGAATTATCATACATATTATTTACTAAAGACCAATTTATGTAATCGTTAGTGACTCTGAGTTGGGGTGCAAGTGTCAAATGCATAATTGACCGCATTCAAATCTGTTAAGCCGTTTGTGATATTATGAAACAAATGCACAGACAATTAGATAAAATATATGTTATCTGTACTTGGTTAACGTTGCATAGTGCCTTTCAACTAAATCTGCAGTTGGGCGTAATGCTGGTATTTTGAAATAAGTGTCTTTTATATCTCAAAATCCATTTTATGGACATAATAATAGCGATGTTATCAAGTTCATCAAAGTTAATAACGATATATAAATTACGAGATGATTTACATTAACATTTTAATTTTATACTCCTATTTCAATGCTACCAACATTACGTCCAACATATTTAGTTGAAAAGCACTATAGACTGATACCTGTATCTCAGTAAATGATATTGTATCAATGAACTAATATATTAACGTACATTCGTTCATTGTATTGTATAATATAATTTACCAGAGGTGACCTGAGCCCAGTGGAACAGGTATCACTTTAAAAATCCATCGTTTTACTCAGTTTACCAATATCACAGTGATAAGCATTGTAAATAATATTTTTAATTCAATCCAGAAAAAATTAAACCATTTTCCGTTAAAATAATTGAATTAATTCGTTGCGTGAAGTTCGAATCAAATAAACGTTAAATTGAATTTGAACTTTATTTCATTTTGTAGTAGAAATAATTTTGAACATTCCGTTTTTAATCAGATTCGAGTCTCGTATTCGCTAATTAATAATTCGTTTTCTGGGTGTAAAATACCTCAATTTGTATGAATAAAGTCACTACTGAATATCAGGGCATCAGAATTCTGGAACGTTATTATTTCTCATAATTAATTGTTCTTTTTATTTTCCTACCTGTAAATGGTAGGAATACAATTTTACTATAGTTATATTCAAGATATATTTTGAAAAAAAACTGAGTTATTTAATTTAGTTTATAATTAGTTTATAATAATATCAATAGATCTTATAAGTGTATGCTTTTTTAATTGATTTTTGAGATTTACATAAATGAAAGTATTAAAAATGTCGTTCAGTCATTTAAATAAAGTTTAAGATTTATTTGGATACAGTTTGGGGTAACTAAGAATTTATAATTAAACTAGCTGAACCAGCGAACTTCGTATCTCCTAAGAATGTAACAAATCAGAGATCATTAAAATCGTTACAGCCGTTCTTAGTCACTATAGTTTTTATGTGTATATCTCCTCCCTCGCCCTTCCCTCCCCTATTTTTAAAACTTTCTTAGCAAGAAGGCATTCCCGAACACAATTAATTTAATTAGGTATAAAAATTTATATCGCTATATAGTCCAGAATTCGTCATTCAATTCAGCGTCATTGAAGTATAATGTCATAGAACAGACATCTATTTG
Source organism: Thymelicus lineola (assembly GCA_963932265.1). Classification (NCBI taxonomy): domain Eukaryota; kingdom Metazoa; phylum Arthropoda; class Insecta; order Lepidoptera; family Hesperiidae; genus Thymelicus; species Thymelicus lineola. The sequence continues at coordinate 7,842,406 of OZ010705.1, read as the reverse complement.
CGACGTTCGATTTTCAAAATTGAGCCCCCGTTCTGCTTTCAAAATCAAACGAATCCTGTGAACGAATCCATTGAAGATTGAAAGCACGTGGCGTCAATGCATTGAGACATACATGGTGTTCGCGGTGTCGGTTCTATACACTAGTAATAATACTTCAATGAGAGGCGTCTACATTTTAGAAACTTGAACAAGTAAACGTTAAAATCGTTTATAAAGTCCTCTCACGTGTAAATCTCGTTAAAAGCACAATTTGACTTAATGAAGCGAGTTGGCACCGGACTTCGGTTCCAAGATAAGTGCTTTGAATTGTTGCACGAATTTGCGTCACAGACTCATCCGGCCACGAGGATTTTAATGGAGGAAAACAGGATTTTTACCTACTTTTAGATGCCTGTTATTATGTGCATGAATTATTAAATGCTTACACACTCATTTACCCCCGTAGTAAGATTCCGTGTGTCGCGAATAGCATGGGAAAACAAAAATAACACATTATTATAACACCCATGACCCGAGTACAAATATTTATCTGTCACATAAATGCTAGCCGGGAATCGAATCTGGGATCGCTCGCTTCGCAGGCAGGTCACTAGCAATAAGGTTACGGGGTCGACGAATTAACTCTTAATAATAAAAGGGATTAATTCTATTTAAGATGACTCCAGAAGGTTTCAAAACTCTTGTTAGCTTGGGACTCAGAGAAAATGTTAATTTTATAAGCGTGCCTAGTATTGAATTAATTTTATGAAGATAAGTGAGAGCCATTAACAAAGACGAGACTACGAGAGATGGTGTTATTACATATTATTACATTTTATAATAAAATATAAAGAAATTTTTTTAAACTAAATTCTGTCAAAATTCGCACCGTACAAAGAAATAAATAGCCAAATTTTCCAAAAGTTCCCCATAAAATTTACTGTTTCATTGCGGTTATTCCTTTGGGAATAATTCCAGTATCTAGAAATTTTTAGATAGCAAAACTTCCTTTAATTTCTTGGAAAACTTCGTTCCGGGTCAAATATTTTTCTCAATGGAAAATCAACCGTGTCCTCTCTCGGTACGGTTGCTAGTCTTTCCGTTTTGAATTTTAATTTACCGGGTTAACTTTTTCAACAATAAAGTCTTTAAAGTTTAAAAATGTTTAAAGCAAGCCTGCCATGTCTTTGCAAACTCATGCATTTTAGAAATGCGCCGCGAGATTAATTATAACAGGAAGAAAACAATCTTAGACTTATGACTTTAGGTTATTACATGATTTTACAGTTCAACTAGTTCAATTTACAACAGTAGAAAGACGAAAAACTTAAAGACTACGCTAAGCCTAAACCAGTACCGGATTTATATTTTTTATGAATGTAGGCCACTTTATTTCCGCCGCCCCATGTACCTTTCTAAAATAATAATTAAATAGTAATATAGGTAAAATAGGTACAATAACAGTAGGTACCTAGAATTGATAAATTTTCAATAGGAATAAGTTTCTATAGGGATTTAACATGTTATATAAAAAACCATGAGAAAATCAGTGAACTTGTTTGACTTTTATCTCCGAAATCGAGTGAGCCTCCTCTGAAATCGCCTATATGGCTATATAGCCTATATGGCCTATTGACAAATCCAGGACTGGCCTAAACCAATTCACCTTGAAGCACGAAACTTGCTTAACATTTTCTGGAGTTTTAAAATTTTTTCGAAAATACATCCTCCAAAGTCCAAGAGGATAAAATGGGGGGCAAAATTTATTTGGTACACTCACACACATGTAAGCCGGAATAATTATGCAACTAACAGCATCTACAACTTTACGAACACTGATTCAATATAACCATGTTAGGGAACATACCAAAATTACGTAACCCATTTTTTCCATTTTTTACCCCCCTCCCCCCCCCCTTCGTGACCATCCGTAGTATATGAGAAGACCCCCCCCCCTCCCCCTAGTTCTTACGTGGTAATTGATAAATACGGTTTTCAATACTTTTTTGCAAAAACAGAGTTAAAAAATAATATTTTTTCTTATATTTGACGACTTGTGTGGCGCAATGGTTGCTAAAATATTGACTACGTAACAAAAACCTAAACCCCCCCTCCCCTCTGTGACCAATCGTGGTGTTTTGAAGACCCCCCTCCCCCCCTAAATGAGGCACGTGGTTTTGGTATGTTCCCTTAGGTGGTGAGAAGGGTCCACAATTTTATTTCCGGCTGACGAAGATAGATTTCCGTATCTTGTTTTATTGTGATGTCTCATTTGTTTACGAGACTACCCACATCACAAGAAATCAATTGTGTGTGTGTAATGTGTATGCTATGCCTTTTCAATAGAATTTCTCATACAACCCCGAGCTGTTTCTATATTTACCCCTAAACTAAGCGAAGGTTGCTTTCATTCGAATCACATTACACGGGTTACAAATTATTTAAATAGTCATGGTTTATTTACGAACCGATTCAAATGAAATAAACACTAAATGTTACCTCAAGTTTACTACGATACATCATTGAACCGCATCCAAATGCGATCAGTCCTTTCAGAGATAGCAGTAATAAACGCACCGACATATCTTGTCATCCAAAAAGTTACCTCAGTGCCTGAAGTCGAAGGTGTTCGAGCAGTGTGTGTTTCTGGTGATGACATTCGAGCTCGAAGGTCTTCGGATGGAGACCACGCTTCGGTAAAAAGAGCACAGGACGCCCCCCGACCAAGTGAACTGACGACATGAAGAAAATAGCGGGAACCCGCTCTGGATTTACAAGGCTCAGGACTGATCAGAGTAGCGCTTGTTAAGGGAGGCCTGTCCAATAGTGGGCCTTCAAATACTGATGGATGAAAACTGAATTTAATGCCCAAATGTGTCTCTTTCGGCCAAATATAACAGCTAATATTTTTTTTAATACCATGATCCTTTTAAATGCTTTTCTTCAGATTGCCCTGTTCTACTTTCTCTTCTCCAAAATAATTGAAATTTTACATATTGCTTCAGTTCTGATGATAAAGCATTTTAATCACATGATACCACACTCAGTCATTGATGTTTCGATTTTATAATACTGACTCTATTAAAGCAGTTATTTAGCTTTTAAACTAAGTATTAACTTTTTACTTGATATCATGATGAGAAAAATACCAACGTCTATAACGAAATTACAAGTTTAATCCAGCATCCAAAGCAGATGTTCTGACGTGGGCGAGCGAGTTACAACTGTTTTTATCAGTGAAAAACGTCTGGAGAGTTCCTACAATTAGACATTATTTTTTGAAAGGCCCCCGTGGGAGCTTCTTTATTTAATAGGAGTATTTTTATTTCAAGATATTTATACCTACATGCTTTTGAGGGCACGTTAGGTTGTCAGTGACGGTACCTACCGTAGGTAATCAAGACTAGATTTTTGTCCGGGCTTTGCACGGGTAGAACTGAAAATGCCTACATTTTTTTCTGTCCTAATATCGTATATGTGCCTGTAGGGTCCATTAAACCTGAATGTAGTAGATATGCTTATCACAACATTAGACGCATGTAATAAGCTTCCGATATAAAGAAGCGCTCATAGCCCGGCTTCTTGCGTCGGTTAAGCAACAGAGGGCGCGGTAGTAGTTGAATGGGTTACCGCTAGTGGCAAAAAATTCTTGAGCGTTTCCGTGCTTCGGAGGGCACGTAAAGCCGTCGGTCCCGGTTGTTAAGATAACAGTCATTAAGCCATGTCGGAGGCCCTCGGGCAGTTTGAAAACTTCCGACACTCGGGTTAGCCACTAACCCCTCTACCAATCTGCACTGGAGCAGCGTGGTGGAGTATGCTCTAGGCCTCCTCAAAAGGAGAGACCCGTAGTAGGTCCTTAATGGGTCGAAGCCATAATAAAACTTCTATTAGATCACCAACACGTATAAGGCTAAAGCAAAGTTGTATTTACATAATGCTGAGAATAATATAACAATACCATTCTATCATTGTAACGTAAAATGTAGGGTAACCGCGGAAGGACGCATACGGGAATGCGGGCGGTCCGAATTACGCAAAGTTTTAATTACACGACCGCTCGCATTTATAAATCCTTCCAGTCTAGCTCTCCATTGTTCCTGTTGATCTCAGTTTTAAATCTAGAACGTGAACACAGAAAACTTGGCTTTTATTCTTTGTGATTAATGAATTTGCAATGTGAAAAATTATGCTCATTCTTGGTTCCTTCATTTACAGAAGCCTGATGAAAAGTACATTCGCTCACCTAGTAATATAATGGCACATCTGCAAAAAATGCTAAATTGAGTTTATATGGTATACGTGTTTAAAAGTGCATAATCTACATAGTGGTAAATATCTATTAATGTCTATACTACTCGTAGTAACCAAACCAATCTGTAAAAAGCGTAAAAAGAAACCATAAATTAATTTCAAACATTTTTATAAAATTTTTGATTTTCGTTTCTGTAAAATATGACAAACGTAGACGTGCCGTTGTATTACTGGGTGAGCGGATTATCTAGTACCGGGAATCACCGATGCATTGCTGGTCAACACAGAAAAAAACAAAAGAAAAAAATTGGTTGTCTGTAAAGTCGGTTTACGGACAATGGTTTTACGTGATAACGTCATGACAAAACATTGATGAAGTTAGTTAGTGCTCGAATATAATATTATCTCTGGAAATTAACTTATAATTAGAAACTTTTATCTTTATACTACAACGCCATCTAGAACTGAACTAAACTATTTTTTCAGCAAATTCCTTTCTGACTTAATTGTGTATATAGTTTTGTTCATAGATGGCACTTTCTCCATTGTTCGCTCGCTCGCGTAACGCGATACACACATAAACTTACGCCTTTTTCCCATATAATAGCTTATAATATCCCGCGTATCTAGCTAGATTATAATATTAAATTTCATACTAACTATACGATTTTAAACATATTTGAGTTGAAAATTTGGTTTAAATCGTTTTAAATATCAGGAGCTGCGCGACATCTGTGATTTTCTTGACTACAACTAAAGTCCGAGTCGATGTACTGTGTAAAGTTCTTTCAAGTAGTTCATACCTATAAACAGAGATGACGCTATTGTAGATTTTCGTTTTCATATAATAATAATACGTACGAGCTACGAGAAATCATTTCTTTTCAAAAGATTGTAAAATAAAATAAAAATGAAATGAAAAATGCCTTCCAAGCGGACCGATTACGCTTGAGTGGGAGAGAGACGGCCGGTCTAGCGTGCCTCTCTCTCTAATGCTGCGCGCGCTTCCGTGACGTTACTCCGGCCGTTACTCGGTTTTCGTGAATGCCTCTCAGGCTCATCGTCTTTATAAACGTTATCACGTTAAAAAGAAAGTTAGCGAGTCACACGCGCTTGACTTTAGACTTTAGGTTAGGTATATACCTAATGTCGACTATATAACCAAAAGTGTCAAGTTATAGTTTGTCTTATAGCTTAAGCTTGCCAAAGATGATCAAGTGTATTTGTAAAGTTTGCAATTTGACTTGATGCGGCATCCAATTTGCATGAGATAGCTATAATATGGCCAGATAGCCATACCGTGGCCATACACCGTCAAGTTTACTGGATGCCGCGTCAAGTCCGCTGCAAACTTGACAAGTATACTTGATCGTGTATGGCCACCAGTATAGAATACTATTATATATGTACAACGAGTATTATTTCTTCTGTGGTTTGTCAGATAAATGTGAAGACAAGTCACGTTTTAAAAACTATGAAATTAGATACGTCAATTCTCTTAAATGAAATAGAGTAAGGCGGGAAAGAATATGACTTATATTACATGATATTTGCAGTAGCATTTATATTTTTCTTATGTCTCATATTTTGTCCCATCTTACCCTATTCAAGATAAGAGTATTGCCCTATATAATTTTTTAAAGTTTATTATTGTACGTTATATAAAGACTTCCACACACGGTGTCGCTGGCACAATCAAGTAAAATATAATTTGATTTGCGGATGAATGGAAGATGATTTTGACAGAATGTCTGCAGTATTGTGAACGAATGAGTGATGTATGCATGAATTGATTGACTATTTTTTCTTTATTTTAATAAATTAAACTTAGATTTTATTTAATTTATACTACTATTATTATTTTCTTGTAATAAATTTTATGTTTTTTATTTTCTTTTTCTTTTTCTTCTTGTTTATTAATTTGTGTAATTGGTGCTAACCGTTCTACTTAAATCAAATAAATAAATAAATAATAAAAAACGACAGGTTTAAGAAACGTTTTAAATAAAATTTCCTCACACTCTTCTGCCATCTCAAATTAATAAGATCACGCTCCAGATTAAATGATTCTCATATGGGCTTTTGACAAGATTTTGTAATTCAGCGTGAGTCTATAAGATTACGCTTAATCCCACAGCGAGGGGAGGTAATCTGGGTAAATTATTTCTCAGGTGTTCGCTTTCAGTATTGGTCAAATTGAACTCAAATTAAGGCATAAAATTTTATATTGGTACATAGTAGCGCTCGGTCCGCGCTTTTGCGCATTAGTCCAGTTGTCGGAAAAAACGGGTTTTATGCATGTGAATAGAGAAGGCAAAATTTTGGATATTACGTTTGGATATTACCTAGAAAATCTTAACTTCAAATTGTCAACCAAGATTTCCTATGTGCATTTTCCGCCATCTTGAAAAAAGGGTTAAATTCAGTTTTTTCACAATAACTCGGTTCTCCGTTAAGATTTTTGGGAGAAATTTGATGTAATACTTATAGTTTCGTCATGTCCGTCAGTCTGTCCGTCAGTCCGTCCGTCTGTCTGTCGGTCTGAAACAAAACGCCATGACCCTTAGTGCTAGAAAGCTGTAATTTGGCATGAATATACCGGAACCCTACTTTGCGCGTGGCCTGACACGCACTTGCCCGGTGTTTTTGTTGCTGTTTTATGATCTATTATACAATTTAGGTCCTTTACATTCTTTCCGTATCGTTCATCGCTATTGAGATATTATATCATATCTTATATCATACACTTGTCGTTTCACTACGAGGCAGACGGACATTTACTAAGTGCCGTTATTATAAAAACTCTTACACCCTACGAATTATAATTCAATTTTGTGAAGCTAAATCTTTCTTCTATCTAAAGTTTAACTAGCGTAATTCGAGGGCTTTAAGAACTCCAAAAGTTTGTAAAGCAATTTAAATGGCCTGAAATTTATGGCAAGATGTTAAATTAGACTAGATTTTTAAAGTACTTAAAACACATTTTATATTAGCTTCTTCCTCCAATTTCGTCTGCGTGGGTCTAAAGAGATAGAAAACGTGTGATTAATAAAAAAATAGTACAAAATTCTTACTTGTTTTATCGTTTGCACTGTAATACAGATAAATGACTGCAGTATTAAAATTTTCGGGATGAAAAATGATCCATAAAGTCCAGATCATAAATTATCGGTGTGTCAAATTTTATCCATATATATTTTTCTTTTTGCGTGTTTGTGTAACATACGAACAAGTTTATTCAAGATTTTTTTGTGTGCACAATATAGATAAAATACGTTATACATAAGTAAGTATTTGTTACCTACATTGTTACAGAGTGAAGAAATGCAGTGAAGTGAAAATGTTGGTAGTGCGCGAACCTTTGACGACTAGATGAGACTGTGACCACGCTCGTAGTGCGCTGAGTACGAACGGCACGCTCACAAGATGGCGGATCCAGACGCGTTCGATGACGAGGTAATTTACATTGTAAAGTTATATCTCATCAAAACCATAAATGTAAATGAGAGCCATGTTCAAAAAAAAGAATTGAGATCTAAATGGGTGCCAAGTTCTGTGTAGAAGAGCCTAAAATTTTAGTCACAAGAACATGTAATTCAAGCTCTACATTTGAGTTAGTTAGTCGTTTGTTAGCGTGAACATGGCTTGACATGCTACCGCTTGTCTAGATAAAAATTTAATTCGTTTGCGTAATATTAGGTATGAGCAAATAATTACCTGCTGATATTTATTTAATTACTACAAGCAAAATTCATTAACATAACTAGGTACTAAAAAAATTATAGACCTAATAAAAATATCTAATTCATACTTTACCAGAAATCTTAAACTACATTTACTACAAAACAATATATGTACCTGTCGAATCACTAATCCACAGGACCAGTTTGACAGAAAATAATGTCACTTTGTGAAATAATAATAGTAATAGTGACTTCTTAGTCCCTAGAAATACATGTTTCAAATAATAATGTATCAATGAATCACATCAGAATCGGTTTGTCACGACACTGTTTATTTTTCGTCAAAAACAGTAATTGGTCTAGTGGATCAGTGATTCGAAAAATCATAATTATAATAAATAGATAATAATAATAAAACAGTTTTATTATACGTAAAAATTAAATCCTGTAATAGAAATAAGATATAATTTTATTAATCCAATGATGGTCAAACAATCCACAGATCAGTAATCTTTGGCAAAGGAATTCCGCGTAGCATCCGATTAGGATTGCCTCGATAATACGATTACGATAAAACACTAAAGTTTGGGGATCGACGTCGGTTTAGTAAATTCGTCTAACATTAACTGTTCCGGTTGGCTTTGTATCACGAGTCTGCCGACATTTTATTCGTTGGAATTATTGTGAAGAATCATTTTCGTGTAACGATATAGCTTTACGACCTTATTCATAAACGCTTAGTACACCTACTTTAGCTATATATTGCAATTTGAAACAAAATTGCTGGTGTACTTAACTACTTTAGTATGCTGTGTCGGCATTCTTCGCTTTGCAACCTTGACGCCGCGGCAAGGCTGGACAACACACTATAAGGCGCAGCATGCCTAGGAATGCCGCAAAGATGCCGAGGGATGCCGAGGCATGCCGACTGCCAATATGAGCAGGCCCTAACAATGCACGCTTGGATGCTCTGTGTCATCGAGCGTAAATCCTCGTATCTGAACCGTATCTCTAATTGCTACGATAAACCAACTGTCATATAATATTAATAACTGTTCAAATTGTCCTAACTGTTATTTGTGATGTTGTAATAGGCATGATGATAGTAGGTAAAAAGCAGTAAAATTATTGTTGCTGTTAAATCAAACGGGAAATAACGTGAGCCATGGAACCAGGATTTACAAGGGCAAACAGCTGTAATATGCTAGAATCGACTTGTTGATGCTGGGAGAGTTTCTGGCATTAAACAAAGACTTTTGTTCGGCACAATTTAGAAATGTTAAAACTTCCTTGTAAGTACAATAATAGTATTTCGAAAACAAATAACAAAAATAAGTCCAAAGCCTTTAAAAGATACTTTTTGTATTTCCCTGTAGTTTAATATTACTCCATACACGGAACACAGAGAACACATATCATTTGGCAACTAAACTCGAAATAAAATACTTATTTATATAATAATAATACGTAACAAGGGTGATGTACAGTCACGTGCAATAATATGTATACATTGTCACGTTTTCAAAAATATCTAAACTTGTAACAATCCAGAAAGAAGTGAACGACAATTCGTTCAAAATTAAGTAACCATTAAACGATGTCAAAATAAGGTATACACGTTTATTCCACATTAATGTAATCGAAACAAAATCATAAATAAATTCACACTTCGAATATCATTTTTAACTATCCATGACAATTTCTATAACATGTAAGTATACAATTGTACACATGTAATAGACATTGTCATGGCTACATTAAAATGATATTGGAAGTGTATACTTACTTTTGCCGTTTTTGTAACTTTACTCATTATTTTAGTCGAATTCAGTGATCATGACAAATACAGTCATAGGCAATTTAATTTTTAAAGATATTTACTGATTTTGCAAATAAGCCCTATTAGGCTGTTGTGATTCAATTTATATTGATCCATAATTATTATTAAAATATTATTTTTTTGAAAATATTTTAAATTTACTCTTATTAATCGCTCATAGCCCTGCGGCTTGCGTCGATCCTAAGCGATCGACAAAGTTAAGCAACAGCGGGCGCGGTCGGTAGTTGGATGGGTGACCGCTAGTGGCAAAAATTTTTTGAGCGTTTCCGTGCTTCGGAGTGCACGTAAAGCCGTCGGTCCCGGTTGTTATCGTAACATAACAGTCGTTAAGCCATGTCGGAGGCCCTTGGGCGGTTTGAAAACTTCCGACACTCGGGTTGCCCACTAACCCCTCCAAAACTGGAGCAGCGTGGTGGAGTATACTCTAAGCCTCCTCAAGAGGAGAGACCCGTGCCCAGTAGTGGGCCATTAATGGGTTGAAGCCAATCTGCGAAGCAAAGAAATAATTTTATCAACAATAATTTTATTAATTATCATCTCAGCCTTTGGTTGACCACTGCAATAAAACAAGAGCTTATATAATCAGTTTATTTTAATTCGTTTCTCAATCTATACTAATATTATAAATGCGAAAGTAACTCTGTCTGCTACTCTTTCACGCCTAAACCACTGAACCGATTTTGATGAAATTTAGTACAGATATGTAACTGAGCATATCATAAAGAACATATCATACTTTTTATCCCGGAAAATAGACCTGTTCCTGAGGGATAACTCTTTCACGCCTAAATCACTGAACCGATTTTGATGTTTGGTACAGATATACTCGTAGAATTGAGCCCGGGAAAGGACATTATGATACTTTTCATCTCGGAAAATAGACCTGTTCCTGAGGGATAACTCTTTCAGGCCTAAATCCCTGAACCGATTTTGATGTTTGGTACAGATATAGAATTGAGCTCGGGAAAGGACATATGATACTTTTCATCCCGGAAAATAGACCTGTTCCTGAGGGATAGCTCTTTCAAGCCACTGAACCGATTTTGATGAAATTTAGTACTGATTAGAATTGAGCTCGGGAAAGGACAAATGATACTTTTTATCCCGGAAAATAGACCTGTTCCTGAGGGGTAACTCTTTCAAGCCACTGAACCGATTTTGATGAAATTTAGTACAGATATAGAATTGAGCTAAAGAACATATGATACTTTTTATCCCGGAAAATAGACCTGTTCCTGAGGGATAACTCTTTCAAGCCACTGAACCGATTTTGATGAAATTTAGTACAGATATAGAACTGTGCTAAAGAACATAATGATACTTTTTATCCCGGAAAATAGACCTGTTCCTGAGGGATAACTCTTTCACGCCTAAATCACTGAACCGATTTTGATGTTTGGTACAGATATACTCGTAGAATTGAGCCCGGGAAAGGACATTATGATACTTTTCATCTCGGAAAATAGACCTGTTCCTGAGGGATAACTCTTTCAGGCCTAAATCACTGAACCGATTTTGATGTTTGGTACAGATATAGAATTGAGCTCGGGAAAGGACATATGATACTTTTCATCCCGGAAAATAGACCTGTTCCTGAGGGATAGCTCTTTCAAGCCACTGAACCGATTTTGATGAAATTTAGTACTGATTAGAATTGAGCTCGGGAAAGGACAAATGATACTTTTTATCCCGGAAAATAGACCTGTTCCTGAGGGGTAACTCTTTCAAGCCACTGAACCTATTTTGATGAAATTTAGTACAGATATAGAATTGAGCTAAAGAACATATGATACTTTTTATCCCGGAAAATAGACCTGTTCCTGAGGGATAACTCTTTCAAGCCACTGAACCGATTTTGATTAAATTTAGTACAGATATAGGATTGAGCTCGGGAATGAACATAGGATACTTTTTATCCCGGAAAATAGACCTGTTCTTGAGGGATAACTCTTTCACGCCTAAATCACTGAACCGATTTGGATGTTTGGTACAGATATAGAATTGAGCTCGGGAAAGGACATATGATACTTTTCATCCCGGAAAATAGACCTGTTCCTGAGGGATAACTCTTTCAAGCCACTGAACCGATTTTGATGAAATTTAGTACAGATATAGAATTGAGCTCGGGAATGAACATAGGATACTTTTTATCCCGGAAAAAAGACCTGTTCCTGAGGGATAACTCTTTCAAGCCACTGAACCGATTTTGACGTTTGGTACAGATATAGAATTGAGCTCGGGAAAGGACATATGATACTTTTCATCCCGGAAAATAGACCTGTTCCTGAGGGATAGCTCTTTCAAGCTACTGAACCGATTTTGATGAAATTTAGTACTGATTAGAATTGAGCTCGGGAAAGGACACATGATACTTTTTATCCCGGAAAATAGACCTGTTCCTGAGGGATAACTCTTTCAAGCCACTGAACCGATTTTGATGAAATTTAGTACAGATATAGAACTGAGCTAAAGAACATAATGATACTTTTTATCCCGGAAAATAGACCTGTTCCTGAGGGATAACTCTTTCACGCCTAAATCACTGAACCGATTTTGATGTTTGGTACAGATATAGAATTGAGGTCGGGAAAGGACATAAGATACTTTTTATCCCGGAAAATAAACCTGTTCCTGAGAGATAAGGTAAAATTTTGCTATATGTAGTTGATTGATTCGTTATTTATGAAGCGCCTTTTATGACTCTTTTTAGGGTTCCGAAGTCAAAACAGAATTCTCATAGTTTCCGAGTTTCGTCATACCCGTCCGTCCGTCCATCCATCCATCCGTCCGTAGCATATCGCAGATACCCTTAGTGCTAGAAAGCTGTAATTTAGCAAGAATATACATGTTTATTTAAACTTTAAATTGGTAGAATAATATTTTTAAAAATATGTTTTTAGGGTACCTCTCCTAGAGGTATTATGGGGATCATTTTTTTCCCCCATAGTGCGGGGCATCGTTGAAAATGTCTTTAAAAAATAATATGGGTCTGCTAAGTCCATTTTTCGATTGAGTGGTCTGTTTGCAAACTATTCGTTAGTCAATTTACGAAAAACATATTTTATAATGAAGGGATCTTTATTTTCGGCGTACGAAGTCGCGGGTGTTATAATAATTTTTAAAGCGTATTATTCATACTACCTTCAAAAAATTGTAACTTGCGTTTTTACCGTGTCCCCTGACTTCATACTTCGAATTTTATTAAATAAAATTTCAAAAAGATAAAATCTTATTTTTTTTGTAAATTTCTTTATTAAAATTTACGGTAACACCAACAAAAGTTGCAATTATTGCCTAATATAAATTTTTATATTTAACAAAATAATACCATCGGTTTTGCGATGTCCCCTGCAGCGTTCGATTATAAAACATGCGATAAAACATGTTTTGTTTGATCGGAAGCATTCAAATTTGGGGATAAATAACATTATCTGAATGTCAACACTGTAAAAAAGTCAATTTTTAATCTGTTTTGTACTGAAAATTTGCTGAAAATAGAGTTAAAAATGAATTTCAAAAAAGGGTTCGGGTGGAATTCCACTATCCGTTACCGTGGTTTTGTATTTTTTGAAAATTTTATCATGAGAACTGATAAATATTACGTATGGCAAATCATTTTTGAATAATTGCATGACAATCTGTGCTTGGTTATATCAGTGTTTTTTCACTAGTTTTCCAGGAATTAAATTAATAAAGTTGGATAAATAAATAAAAAATATACAAAACACGCGTAGAAAGATGAAAGATCGATGAGAAATATGACAATACAGTGGTGTTATTTATAAATACTATGGTTACCTAAATGACATTATTAGGGATTACATCATCTTTATTGTCAGTCGATTAATCGATGTCAAAATATTCGAAATGTAATTTAATAAAATTAGCGTAACGATTAAATGGTAATTATAATATATTACATAGTTTTGATTTATATGGAATACGAAAATATGTAAAAAATAAATTAATATTATAATTATAATCAATAAATAATATATTAAATATATTATTATGTTCCATCAAACAAACACACACACACACACACGCGCACACACACACACACACACACACACGCATGCGTACACAAACGCACACACACACACACGCACATCCACACAAATATGTCATTGTAATAGATTTAAGGTATTTTTTGTATTTCTTGCTTCTCCGAGGTGGGCGTAAACAGCGGCGACACAGTCTCAACTATTGTCGTTGTTTACAATCATATTATGTCTATTGTAAAACTGTTTTTATGAAAAATAAAAACTTTTAATAAATCTTTAATCTTTAAATCAATCGATCAATATCAATCGATTCAATCGATTATAAAATCGTATGTAATGAGGTAAATACTGTGAAAACTTTTTTGCATTATTTTGTTCATTTGGCAACAGCAGCTGAAGCTAAAATTTAAATATGTTTATCTTATAAATAAGACGAATTTTTTGGTATATAGTTTACTCTTGTCTAGTCCGATGTTCTAACACAGATTACATATGGTTCGAGGCCGAAAATTGGGGTTCTCCTTTATGTGGGACTACACCACAAGCACCAGCTTTCGATTAAAAAAAGAATCATCCAAATCGGTTCACCCAGTCCAAAGTTCTGAGGTAACAAACATAAAAAGAAATACAGTCGAATTGAGAACCTGAACCTCCTCCTTTTTTTGAAGTCGGTTAAAAATAAAATACATACTTTGTGGTAGCCTTGGTCCAATTGGACCAATGAAAGTGCCACATTTTGGTGAGCATATTTACGGCGTACTTAATTAATTTGGAGAAAGGATTTTTTTTTTTTGTAAATAAAGCAATTCAAAATAAGACGTGTAACTTTCTTAATTAATGTTGTACTAATAAAAAGGCGTCCTGATTGTTTTATTCGGAATTTGGATATTATTATTATACTTGCAAATTTCCAAGTAGAAATTATCTGTACCCTAGTTGGTAGCGAGAGCGACTCTGCCTGCGAAGTCATTAGATTCCCTGGTGCGATTCCCGGCTGGGGCACATATTTATGAAACAGTTAAATATTTGTTGGTACTCGAGTCATAGGTGTTATTGTGATTGTTATGTGTCATCTATGCCACCTACGACACAGGTAAAAACTTACTACGAGGGTGTGTATAAAAGCGTATTACAAAAAATTGGAATAGTTAGCAGCGTGTAGGTACAGACAGCAGAGGATAAAAATACAAATTTTGAAAAACCCCTCCTCGTATCACGCTACTGCAGCGCCCTCTGGTGGCATACCGACATAAAATATATCTTCGGCTGATCCCGACGCTTGCGCGCTTTCCATAGCTGATGTGGTACTCCAGGGCATGGAATGTTACATTCCTAACTCTGTGGTACCCGTTGGTGGTAAAACCCAAGCCTGGTTTGACAGAAACTGCTTTAAGGCAATAAGCCTGAAGCAATCTGCTTATCAGGATTGGGTAGAGGCGCGTGAGCTCGGAGGTACCATAGTAAGTCAGCTGAAAAAGAAATTCAATGCTGCCTCGTGGTCCTCAAAGAAGCAAATCGCCAAGGCAAAGTTCAAGCACATACACAGAACCGGCAAGAGACTGCTGAGCTATCCGTGTGGTAGCGCGAGCATTTTGGTCTCTAGCCAAAGCCATTCAAGGCAATTTCTGTGCATCGTCCCTTCCTCCTTTGCGCAGAGCAGATAATACCCTGGCCCACACCGCAAAAGAGAAAGCCGAAATACTGGGCACACTCTTTGCGTCGAATTCGACTCTTGATGACGGGGGTAACACACCGCCTACCATCCCGCAGTGTGGTGAGCTGATGCCTGACGTGCATTTTACTCAGAATGCCGTGCGTCAAGCTCTTTTTTCCCTTGACATCAACAAGTCGAATGGGCCAGATGGTATACCTGCTGTTGTGCTAAAAACGTGCGCTCCGGAGTTGACCCCGGTTTTAACGCGCCTATTTCAACTGTCCTACTCTGCCGGCATCGTGCCGTCTTCATGGAAGGTAGCTTTGGTCCACCCTATTCCTAAAAAAGGAGACAGGTCAAATCCATCCAATTACAGACCAATTGCCATAACATCTCTGCTCTCCAAGCTAATGGAGCGTATAATAAACACCCAACTGCTCCGGTATCTAGAAGATCGCCAGCTGATTAGCGACCGTCAATACGGTTTTCGCCACGGAAGATCAGCTGGCGATCTTTTAGTATACATTACTCATTGCTGGGCAGAAGCAATTGAGAGCAAAGGAGAAGCATTGGCTGTAAGTTTGGATGTTGCAAAGGCCTTCGATAGGGTATGGCATAAGGCATTACTGTCTAAGCTGCCTTCCTATGGAGTACCCGAGAAATTGTGCAAATGGATTGCCAGTTTTTTATCGGAGCGGAGCATCAAGGTCGTTGTTGACGGAACATGCTCGGATACAAAGCCCATAAATGCTGGCGTCCCACAAGGCTCTGTACTTTCACCCACACTGTTCATCATGCATATCAATGATATGCTGGACATGGGCGATATTCATTGCTATGCTGATGACAGTACCGGTGACGCTCGTTATACAGGCCGAGCAAATCTTTCTCGGGTGCAGATTGAGGAGAAGAGGATAAAACTTGTGTCTGAAGTCGAGGCATCTCTGGAGCGGGTCTCGGAATGGGGCAGACTAAATTTAGTCCAGTTCAACCCCGAGAAGACACAAGTTTGCGCGTTAACCGCTAAAAAAACCCCATTTGTCATAGCACCACAGTTCCAGAACATTCCTCTAAACATCTCTAAAAGCATTGGGATCCTTGGTGTCGACATTTCGAGTGAAGTTCAGTTTCGGGACCACTTGGTTAGCAAGGCCAAACTGGCCGCAAAGAAATTGGGAGTGCTCAATAGAGCTAAGCAGTACTTCATGCCTAAGCACAGGTTGATGCTCTATAAGGCGCAAATTCGACCATACATGGAGTACTGCTCCCACCTTTGGGCCGGAGCCCCAGCTGGCCAAGTGGATCCGTTCAATCGAATTCAACGGCGAGCTATTCGTCTTGTCGACGATCCCAAGCTTACAGACGGACTAGAATCGCTTGAGTTGAGGAGAGATGTAGGCTCTCTCTGTGTATTCTACCGTCTGTACAATGGGGAATGTTCTGAAGAACTGTTTGGCTTAATACCTGCAGTTGATTTTCGCCACAGCACATCACGTACCAGGTTTCACCAACACCACCTGGATACCTGGCGTTCGTCCACAGTCCGGTTCTCACGTCATTTTCTACCTCGCACGTGTAAACTGTGGAACAAGCTACCTGCATCGGTGTTCCCTCCAGGCTATGACATGGGGTCCTTCAAGAGGCGGGTCTATCGTCATCTTCTTGGCCGGCAACGCGTTGATGACGCCCCTGGTGTCGCTAATGTCCATGGGCGGCGGTGATCACTTACCATCAGGTGACCCGTCTGCTCGTTTGCCTGCTCAAAGCATAAAAAAAAAAAAATCTATAAACCCGCTCTTTAGTGATACCTTTTGAATGCAAAAAACTGCAATGAAATTGGCCCAGTAGTTTTCATAAAAAACGGTAACATACATACATACATACAAACTAACTAACAAACAACCTCTAAACCCTAATGCTTTTACCGCGTTCGTTTCGTTCCTTCCGCTGTGGGTAAAAATTAAAATGAAAAAGGGATAGATACTATAGTAATAAAATAAGGCACAATGTATGCAGAATGAGTTATTGGTAGAAATTACATTTTAACAATTAAATATTAAAATAATAAAAATAAATTAAAATATTCATATATCTTAAAATAAATCTTGAACGCAAAGAAGTTTACGACTTGCTCACAGCCTACTTAATTACTAAAGCATTTTGGTAAATTTTAACTAAATTTTAAATAAAAAGCCTAGTTTGGAAGGTTAGGTTTGAAAGGAAGTTACAAAAACGGCAAAAGTAAGTATACACTTCCAATATCATTTTAATGTAGCCATGACAATGTCTATTACATGTGTACAATTGTATACATGTTATAGAAATTGTCATGGATAGTTAAAAATGATATTCGAAGTGTGAATTTATTTATGATTTTGTTTCGATTACATTAATGTGGAATAAACGTGTATACCTTATTTTGACATCGTTTAATGGTTACTTAATTTTGAACGAATTGTCGTTCACTTCTTTCTGGATTGTTACAAGTTTAGATATTTTTGAAAACGTGACAATGTATACATATTATTACACGTGACTGTACATAACAAGAATTTTTCAACAACGACCTCACAAGTCGATTCTAAATCGCAATGACAGGAAAACCACTTTCAAATCGAGCTCGCACTTCAATATGACAACGGAGCTCCATAAACGAGACATGTCCCCATTTCCTTGTACCGAATAATTTATCGTCTTGAAAATTGAAATAGCAATTCTCCAGTACTTCAACAAACAATCGCAAAGAGAATATGAAATATACATGTACGTGGCTGTGATGAATATTCACGTATTTCCGATGTACTGAAAGGTGTAACTATAGCGTTAGATTAGTGGACCTTACCTCGCTGTTGTGTCCTATAGATTGGTGGACCTAACCCCGAATGTTGTGTAGTTCAATTAGTGACCCTAACCTTTTAGAGTTCTGTTATACAATTCACATTAGTGGAACTGATCTTTTATTGTTGTGTTGTATACAATAGGAATGTTGTCACTAATTATAAATTAATATAAATTTATGTCTCAAATATTAGTGGTAATATTTAGAGGCATTTAAAATATGATTATTTTATTGAAATCAATCACAATAAAATTAATATCATTAATTTAAAATGTTAAAAATTGTACTCACTGTCACGTGACCTCAAACGCCATTTTGAGAATATGACGTCATTGGAACAATTTTATTTGGAAATTCAACAAACTTAGTAGACAGATAGTATTGAATATAGTTTAGTGACGTCACGTGACGTTTTTGGTGGGAGTGATTTTTATTTATCAATTTTTGTTTTTAAATTGAAGATTATTATTTTTATAATATTTTTTTCGTAAATATTGAGGTTCTATCTATAAAATAAAATTGAATCCTAAAATTAGTCAACATCCCTATTGAGCAGTGATAGCCTAGTGGTTAGAGTCGGAGATGTCGGAGGCCCTCGGGTGGTTTGAAAACTTTCGACACTCGGGTTGGCCACTAACCCCTCCACCAATCCGCACTGGAGTAGCGTGGTGGAGTATGCTCTAGGCCTCCTTAAGAGGAGAGACCCGTGTCCAGTAGTGGGCCATTAATGGGTTGAAGTCAATGAGTTATTACTAATATTAAGTTATATTCAATTCGGAAATGTCAATAGCTAAGAAGATATCGTTGATTTATTATGTGAGACATTGCGAAGTTAAAACTTCACTTGTCCGATGCGACTGATAAAAATACATAACAAGGAAAAAGAACGAGGAGGAAAAAGATGAGTTTTACCAAAAAATACGCGATAAACTAAATATTATTATACGGTATGCTCGAAGAAAAATGACGTAAATAACTTAGATATTGAGGAAAAGTTAGAAATGAAAAGGATCAATACCAGGGATCAGTGCAGTAATCCTTAATTACAGATATAGGTTTTACAAATACAAATAACAAATCATTCGAATATTTTTGTAATACTGTCATATTAAAGACAGGTATAATTGGTTGAGGGTTCCAACTAAACACTGGGCAACCCTGATTAGCTGGTATCCGTGACCTAAACTTTATCCTCTCAACTTATCTCCTTCGTTAAGGAAAGAATGTTCAAAAATTTAAGTAAAGGGTACGTACATTCATACATACAAGGGTACATTCATTTTTAAAGTCATACAAATTGTTATTTTTTTGACATAAATTTTTAAACTCAACTTTTATCCATATTTTCCCCCCTCGGGGAAGCATCTTCAAGAAGTTAATGGTTTAAAAACTAAGTATCAATATAGTGTCAATGTTGGTACGAAATTACTTCTTAATTGAAACAATAATACTGATTATAGAACCTTACCTGACATCACTGAAACTAGTGTGCGCTGTGGTGTAATTTTTCCAAAACTGCCTCGGCTCATTAAAAATATCATAAAAATAAACTACCTACGGCACCTAAAAATATTGTGATTAGACCAAAACGAAGCTGAAAGACCAAAAAATCAAAACTCATGAAATAACCGATCCCTTTTTGCGTGCTCACATGTTATTATAAAAACACTAAATTTTTTGTACAGATGCCCTTTATAGACTAAAACTATCTAACGGAAGTGCCCCAAACTGATCTCATTTGAAAGGCGATAGATAATGTGAAGATGGTTTGAGACCACTAAAACAATGCATTAGGCACATTTTAGATTTTCGACTTTCCCTACACAATTTTTTTTAGCGTAGTAACACACGCTGGTTTTCCACTAGTCTATACTAATATTATAAAGAGGAAAGATTTGATTGTTTGTTTGTATTGAATAGGCTCCGAAACTACCGAACCGATTTGAAATTTTTTTTCACTGTTGGGAAGCTACACTATCCCAGGATGATATAGGCTATATTATATATATTTAGCAGAAGGAGGTATTCTATGGTGTGAACTCAGATCATCTCTGCAAACCATGTATCAAAGTACTATGAACATGGATCTCTCTCTGTGGGCGTAATTATATGTCAGGATTACCAGGATACTAAATAAAACCCATAATTCGACAGGCACAAGGAAACTATCCGTTTATTGCCTGATAACACCCGATTTTATCAATTCAACGTTATTTAGTTGTTTTCTTTGATTCGCGATACTCTCAATCTGTCTGTCTTCTTGACAGTTCCCTTTTTCTTAATTTTAAAGATTATTACGAACTTATTTTAGGCTGCACCGATACGGCCATACTGACAAGACACACGTCCTCGTGTGTGAATCGTACTAAATCGCGTCATATTTAACAAACGTTACATAATCAAGGATCTCCAAGAACAATTACGAATTTGGAATAATTATCCTGAGCCACGTACCATAGTCGTTAACTTCAATTATCAAAAGTAATAACAAACATTCTCAATGATCTCGAGTAAGTCCTTCAATCTCCACGGCTTTCAAAGCCAACCAGCAATCTCCGTTGCTACCATACACATATCATACCAGAGCAAAACACGCATCGCACTTCGATCGTAATTGCCACTGGCGCTACAAAGTTACTGACTCGAGTCCCATCTTATCTTATTCATCAGCAAAATCATTATTAATATCAACATCGACTGGTACATGACCTACAGGCATTCTCATAAACTTTCCTTTACTTTACTGCCAAAGGTTTTTGTTGCCCGAAATCCCGCAAAAATAGCATCAGTTCATTTTTTAGCATTACCACTGCTTCGCAATGTGTTCTCGTTATGGAGAAGAAGCAGCGCAAGAAACTCCATAACAACACTTTTTTTGTTACGGAACTACCAAGTTATTATTTGCACGATTTTAAAGTCTTTAAGTTCCGCGTCGATTATTTGGTATGTCGCGGCGTCGTCACCGAATCTAAGAATCTCGTCCGTTCTTCTCACTGATGCGGCCATCGCTGACGACTCACACGTCCTCGTGTGATCATTCTGTAAAGACAAAATCAGCACAGTATTTCGTTCGGCTATTCTGACTTCATGAAGTGAGGGAAGTGTATGTGTGTGTATGTTTTGTGTGTGCTCGTAATCCCCGATAAAATTTCACAACTCCCATATCAACAATATTCAATAAACTCAATCATTCCTCAATAAATTAACGGAAGGGCGTTTAACCCTCTCGTCTCCGTATATACTGCTCTACTTTCGTTTTAAAGATAAACCACAATCAACATAACATCAAATTATAACATCAAAATCACCTTTAAGATATTTTAAACCGCTCTTATCAACCAGAATTAAGATACTTTTTGTTATTGTCTAACCAGCATTTACACAGTTTAAGCAATATCCAACCTGGATTTGTACACTTAATGGCGCAGTTCAACATACAGAAAAATGGCTGAAGGTTGATCATTATCATCATATTTTTTTCAAATCAACAAATTAATCACTTTGCTTGGTACACTTATATCACTGATCTCTCTCGGATCCACATACATGCTCACTCGAGCGTTCTCACACAGGACACGCCTTTTTTTGCGTTCCCAACCCAAGTGTCACTAAGCATTGTGTTGGCCCAACTGCCTCAACACCATCATGCGAAATGCTGCATTGATTTCTACTTTAATAGTTTGACCTTCAGACAATTTAAACAGTCACGGCTGTTACAGATAAAGAGCCCTTATTAAGCCAAGCTTAATAGGAAGTCAACTAAGCATACTGGTTAAACAATTTATCTCATAACATAACAAGTTAGAACCCTACATATGATTAGTCCGCAGCGTGGTTTATTCATTCATCGTTAAATTTCAATTCAATCAACAAATAATCATCAGCACCACATCAATTAATCAATTTACTTTTGCATTAGTTAATAAAAAGAAAGATACAAAGCTTGACGTCGTATCAACAACTCATCTCGTCATCATACCAACAAATCCTGTTTCAACATTTTGCCCTTTTTAGAATTTAAGAAACGGCACCGATTATTAGCGAGAAAGTAAGAAACACAATGATTTGAAATGGATTTTTGAATTTAGGATCCAACCTTATTTTACTGCATTCATTATAATAATAATAATAATAATAAATCTTTATTTCAGGCATCGTGGCCCATAACATAAATACTAATAATAATATTATGTCTTATCACATTTATTCTAACGCTAATTTGATCATATCCGAATTTTATTTGTAGTACGAATCAAATATAATATTCAAATTCAACTCTTTTAAAGTGAGTAAGTCTGTAAGAGAGTGGTCTGTAGTCAACACGACAGGAGAATGACATTTCAAAATTTATTTTTCATCATATTTGTCGTCAGTTGTCACTTCGACAGATTTTAATACTTACGTCAAAACATGTGACATATCAAATCATAGGGATGGCAATTTTATAATAACCCAACCCCTATCAAAATATTGTCAAAAAGTTATGTAGGCAAAACATGAAATGAAATAATGTTACTATTTAAATATGCAGTTACTCTTGCTCATCAATTAAAGATATTAAGTTATCATTCAGTCTACTTTGCAACAATCTGCAATCATATACGCCATCATTGAAGTTCGCAGTAAAAGCGCTAAAGAGTTTCAACTACGTAGGAAATGCCAATATTATATTCAAGGATTTTACATGCCCATCTTAACACGTATGAAAAACAGAATGTAGTAAAGGACAAGTTTCATGCTAGAGTGACCATGACCATTTAGTCTCTTGTGAATATCTCTTAATACGTAGCAGCACGGGTAGGTTGATCTTTCTGTTGCGCAGGTTGCACTACATTTAATGGTGTTGTGAACCAGAAGAATACCATATTACAATTGTATCTTTCACCAACCCTAACAAAGTTCTCTTTACTTAATTAATGTGTATTCGGTACTGAAATAAATAAAATATTAACGACTGAAAGCTTTATGCCAATCCTGTAGGGGCTCGACCATGCACAGGTGGACTCAGTAATCAGCGCGAGACAGCGCTCACAACAGCGCCGCCAGGAGCATCAACAACCCGTTGCAATTTGGAAGAAACCAGCCTCGCTCCACACTTGCAGCAAATAGCTACACAGATTCAAATCTCGCCGTTTTTCCTTAGCTGAAACATTTAAGATAGGTTACTCTTAGTTTCATGATATCAAGCATCATATTCACTGCGACTACTTATCTTGCATTCCTTTTGTGAAAAACCTGAAACCAAACGCTCATTTCCATTTATTTCTCGGATTTTAGTCCTAAGTACCAATGTGCCAACATGTTTTTTAGATAAAGCCCAACTTTGTAATCACACTCCATGATCTCATCTCCTTTATGTTTGATTGATTTTATATCGTTTCTCTATGTAAAATTTTCCTTCAAGCTTATTTCAAATGCCATACAAACTGTATTGTTCTTCATTTATTTTCCGATTTGTGGGCAGGTTTGTTCCATCACTTCTGATTTAGCAGAAGGAGGTATTCTATGGTGTGAACTCAGATCATCTCTGCAAACCATGTATCAAAGTACTATGAACATGGATCTCTCTCTGTGGGCGTAATTATATGTCAGGATTACCAGGATACTAAATAAAACCCATAATTCGACAGGCACAAGGATACTATCCGTTTATTGCCTGATAACACCCGATTTTATCAATTCAACGTTATTTAGTTGTTTTCTTTGATTCGCGATACTCTCAATCTGTCTGTCTTCTTGACAGTTCCCTTTTTCTTAATTTTAAAGATTATTACGAACTTATTTTAGGCTGCAACGATATATATATATATTTTTTTTACTATTTTTCCCGAAGGGAAGCGAGGGCGATTTCCTAGTGCTAAATAAAACCGTTTAAAAAGTCAGTTACCGTTAGCATTTTATCAAGTAGATTTTGAAGATTAATAATAATACCGGCAACCATTCTCTCAGCGACGACTAGCGCCGACGGAATTTAAATTTTAGTTCTATCGAGTCGCTGGAATACGGATTTTAACTTCGCTATTTCCCGACTACTCGCGCAGCATAACAACAGCATAATACCGGGAACTCGAGCGGTATAACTACGCGAATTTATTAATGCGTAAAAAAAGTTTAGTGTTTTGATTGGGAATACAGCTAACTGCATTTTCATGCTTCAATGTATTGTTGCTCAATGTTTTCGGATTTATTTCCGTTTTATGTTTTAGTTTTGTTGACAATACATCGTTATAGTACTTTTGTGTTGAATATAGGGCAAACAGAACACGAAAACTGATTTTATTTTCATTTCTACTAGGACTGTTACTGACACATGGATTGTTTAACATTTCAACCATATTTACAACACATATTAAAACCTTAAACCATATACAATCGCTCGTTCGTTCGTCATTCTCTCAATTTTTCATGGATTTTATCATCAGAACTGAATTAAGATAGATGGGACCAATCAAGGATATCCTAAAAAGATCAAATTGGTTGATACATGACGGAGTTGTAAATAATAAACATCGAAGAAAAAAACTCCTTCTTGATCTTGGTTAAAATTAATGAAGGAGAACATAATACTTCTCGTAATATTATCATCAAACGACTCTTTGTATTCCGTCTGATGACTTGAGAGTCAGTACTTTCTTTCTTCTCCTTTGTTAGCTAACAAAGAATTGTTTATACCTTTGGTGTTACTAATATCATTTTTCAGTTGCTTTTAATCCATTTGACGACCCGTGTGGCGCAATATTAACCATGCCAGATCGCCGCGCCATAGGTCCTGGGTTCGATTCCCAGCGAAATTTGAATGATAAGTTTGAATATCTGTTCTTGGTCTGGACGTTTGTTTGTTGTATTTGTGTGTTGTCCATGGCACCCACACACAGGGAATCCTAGTGTACAGCTATGAGTGTGAAGCGTTATTTTAAACCAATTTCATAAAAGGAGGAGGTATTGAATTCGACTGTTTTTTATGTTTGTTACCTTAGAACTTTCGACTGGGTGAATCAATTTTGTTAATTCTTTTTTTAATCGAAAGCTGGTGCTTGTGATAAAGTCCCACTTAAATTTGAGCGAGATTTGACGAGTTGTTTTTGAGTTATCCCTAATTTTGAAGTCGGTTATTTTTTGTCAAGAATTGTTATTTTTATTATTTTCCAGAGTCCCATGATACAGTGATTCAACAAAATTGACCCAATATACTCATAATTCAACTTGGAGTGTTGATCTAATCGATTGCGTTTCGCTTACTCAGCTAGACAACTATTAGCTCACAGAATATGGCGCTTCATAAAGTATTATTGGAGTTATTTTGACATCGGTGAAGCTACAAACCTGGTAGATTAGAGTCTAAGTTTGTTTAGACTACTAATTACCTAGTTTCACACTTCTGAATATAGAGTTAAAATAATTTATGCATCATGCATCATGTTTAGTAAAACTTAAATTAAGTTACTAAAGTTATACTGTCAAGAATGTTAAGTAAACTTATTATTATTTGATATTTTTAATATTTTTGTTAACTCTTTTCTATGCTATTTTTAGTTTAATAATACTTTATAACATAATATTTGGTTAATTTGCAATAATAAAAAAATTAAAATAAATATCGACCAACAATACACAGCAGAATGAAAAATCAAAAAATCGGAAAACCGCGCCTATCTCAACAAAAAAGTCGATATAATAATATTCAAACTAATGTGACTCCATTAATTTTATATTTATTGCTTAATATATCGTGAATAGACAACAGTTAAACACCCAATGAGTCGAATGTAAAAAAAGATCAAAGGATATGGCCAACATCTGTATAGGCATTTGCCCCACTTGTGAAATATAATGTACACATTTTAATTTTACCTTACATTAAAGCTTACAATATCTACTTTGATAATTTCGTCAATAAAAATCTTCAGAACTTGAGATTCTCCTTTTACGGGGAGTTTTAGCTTTTGTAGTTTGACATTCTGCAAAACATAAGTAATTGTGGAAAAGTGTTTGAAAGAGAGATTTTTTTTGTAAAAATAGCGAGATATTCTATGAGTAATATTGCAATAAAGACATAGTAATATTGTACATTGCCACGTGAACCTAGTCTTAGCTGTAAGCGCTACTTATCTACTTAATAGTAAAGAAAAATGCCATACCTGTATTGCAGTGATCCATTCTACCAATATGGATTGAAGGTTTCTTGCTAGCGAAGATATTGAGTGACGCGCCATGCGCTCAATATCAACCGCGCAATTATTGCATCTCACGGCAAAAAATCAAACACAATTATTATTTTGCAGAAATCAAACTCAAAAATCAAATGTCAATATAGCAGACATTTGCATTTATGTCAGCCAATTGTCAACCTCCAGTAATAGCAATGGAGGAAGTAGAAGATTATACAACTTATTTTTATTGTTAATTTATTATGACTACTAATGGCGGAGTTCAGAAGAAAATTAAAATTCTAGTTATGTTTTAATAAATGGAAAACATGTCTTTTCAAGGGACTAAAACCTTGTACAAATAAGAGTATTTTAACCATATCCGGGGTACATGTTGGCCACCTCCTTTGATTACGATATTTTACAAATGCAGCGGCCATTAAAATAAGTGGTGAAAAACGCTTACATAGCACCACTCAGTCACGTTCGGCAGCTAATTAACGAAGTCTACCGAAATCAATTAAAAGGGTTTATCTCCAGCTTTTGTTCGGTTCGATAAATTAGTGGTATAGCGGATAATATGTCTACTGAAGCGAATGGAAAATTAAATATTTATTTTGTTCAAATTGAAGTGTATTTATTTTTTATCACGAGTTTTTCCAGAGTTAGTGGTGTTTTACTGGTTATAATTTATTTGGATTTGAGTGTTTTATGTTATTTCAATCGTTTCACTGAAAAAAAAATTAACGAATTTTGTCTAAACATTTTTTCGATTGTTGTACTAAGGTATAGATCTTCCGAAATCAAACAAGGGCTGTTACCATTAAAACAAAGACAGAATATTACAAAATATCCAAACGAATCGTTAGAAGATTTACAAAGAACATCGAAACAAAATGCACTAGTAATATTCCTTATATTATTGAAATCTTTAAAAATTTCGCAAGGAATTGAATCTTATTTTCAGTGGAAATAGTTTTGAGAGGCCAGACTGTCACGTGAGGAGCTTACCGTAATCCTCGTGGAAATCTCAACGCGTAAAGATCTGGTCGAAGTAATGCGAATATGTTAAGCGGTAACTATATTCGTATTTAAATCAATATACTACTATGTAGCCATTGAAGTATAATGTCATAGAACAGACATTTCGAACAAAATGTGTGTCCCGCTCAGGAGGTTCGATTTTCAAAATTGAGCCCCCGTTCTCCTTTCAAAATGGAACGAATCCATTGAAGATTGAAGCCACGTGGCGCCAATGCAGTGGAACATACATGGTATTCGCGGTGTCGATTCTATACGTTAGTAATAATACTTCAATGTATATAGCTTACTAATTTTATAAAGAGGAAAGTTTGTGAGGATGTGTGTATGTTTGTTACTCTTTTACGCAAAAACTACTGAACAGATTTTCATGAAATTTAGCACATAGATAGACAATGATATAGAGTAGATATAGGGTACTTATTATCCCGGAAAACGCAGGCAAAGCCACGAGCAGAGCGCTTGTTATGAATATGTCTAAGGTGAAAAAGTAGGAAGGTGAAGGTCAAAAAGAGGGAATTTTTATGCAGGTGACATAAATTGCCTTTTATGATTATTGTTCTTGCAATAAAAATTTAAGAGTAATTTTGGCAATCTTAATAAATCTTAAAATATTTTTGATTAGGGTAAAAGCCGGATAGTTCCCCCACTTTTCAAATAAGCTCTATTATATTAAAATATGCAATTACTAAGAATAATGCAACATGTATATCAAAACATAGGTCTTTTATCTTTTATATTAGCCTATTTTTGTAAACATAATTAATATTGGTTTTGAGTAAATCATGTTTTATTTGACCTCTCAAAAAGCGGATACTTGCCTACTGTGGCGGATACTAGCCTAACGTTAATAATGCTTCGGGGGATACTTGCCTCGTGCAAGGATAGGGGCCTCAATATGATTTTTTAGACAGAAACTATCAATTTAAGTACTTGGTCTTTTTTATTTTCTGAGATTATTTATTAAGTAAAAATTACAATATAATAGAACGTAAAAAATAGTGTTCTCATTTTAAACTATAAAAATAAAACAGAAATAGCCTGGAAACTTAAAAGTTACGTAAATTATTAGTAAAATTACTATTATTTATCACAAAGAGAACAATGTGGCAATCTTTGGCAGTACCATTATTTTAAACCAGATGCTAGGCTTTTCACTTTTCAACATTTCGGATGTTGCAATAATGTTGGAATAAAATGTTCATTCAGCCATTTATAAAAAAGATATGAAGAAGTAGAAGACCCTCAGAACTGGTTCGTTGATTCCTTTTTGTTTTTTTAATTCTTCTAACGCTAGTGCTAAACTATCTTCTGACCAGGTAATATGGCGCAGCATCACGCCTGATTTTGGATAGATACCTAGAATAAACGCATGAAAAACTTACCTAAGTATGTATTTATTAAAATAGGTTACAGCAATAATAATAAATGCTAGGATTAGGATAGGAAGATAGGTGGACATACACAGTAGACATAACAAATAACGTCGGCCCCGAATGGGATTCGCACTGTGGACCCCTCATTCGGCAGGTACACTATGTACCTGTAGTAGCGCTGGGCGAGAGAGCCAATAAGTTGGAGACAATATCAAAAGAAAATATTTGACTAGCTTGTTAAAGAATTTATACTTATATTATTACTTTTGCGGATAATTTTCCCAAAGGCGACTCCGCAAAAGTAAATGGGGCGACTATCCTTTTTGATACGCATACTTGCCCTTTACATTTTCTAAGTAAATAGTAAGAAATTAACAGTAAAATGTATTAAATACTATAATTTAAACTATAATGCATCCATAGAAACAAGAAGTCGACTAAAACCCAATCAGTATTAAAAAATATTCAATAGAAATTTCATACCAAAATAATTTCGTCGCCCGTCAAAGTTTCATCTTGGAAGATATTTGCTCAAATGGTCAAAACGAATGCATATACACTCACGGCTTACATGGCACTGAAGCCTGCGGGAGGGGCACTTCTTATTGTAGTAAAGTGTTAATGTCACCAACATCCCTAACATAGTGTATTCGAAACCAGGGCAAGTATCCCACTGAGGCAAGTATCCGGCTTTTACCCTACCTGTGTAATAAATACATACTTTTAAACTTTACAATTCCAAATACATAATATTACAAAGATAATCCTCGAAGGATTGAACGGGAATCGAACGCGCTTCGAAGTGTTTAAAACCGCGAGTGATATTATGTTCTGACTTGAACGCCACTTTAGTCCATAGCACAGCGTCAATAGTGAGAGATCGATAAATTGAGTTTGGAATTTTCCAGCTTTGTTGGTACCAAAGACTGGTACCAAAGATGAAGTACTTGTATTAATGGTTAATGCGGCAGAATACAAAATATTACTGGCCGCATTTATATTTTTATTGGTAAAAGAAGAAACATTCTTCTTGAAACAATTGAAGACTTCCAACTTCATTATTTTAAGCAATTGTTTTTTTCGTTAGAACTTAGATCGTTCGTGTGAATTGATATGTGATTATGATACCAATAATAGCTCAGATTAAAGAAATAAAAGGCAGATGTATTCATCCAACTACAATGTGAAGCTACCAAAGCAAATACAAACTAAAAAAGCAAATACAAACCCGAGTCAGTACTAAAGAAAGCGTCAAATAGCTTGCATGTCATAATTGTCAAAATTTATTAAATAATTTTCTCAGATAAAATGCCGTCTTGCAATTTTAAACACTGCTAAAGTTGTTCTCAAAATCAAGGAAAAGAAGATTAGATATCTTTTCACAGGTAACTGTTCATTATTTTATTATTTATTTATAATAATATTTTTGCGGTGCGCTCGGAACACAAAACCTCGACAATTATTCAATTTAATACCAGCTTTATATGAAGATCGATTACCCTAAATTAAGGGAAATATGCATGGGTTAATTGAACACTGATCCATTATAAATTTATATCAAAAAAAATATTTTAAAAGTAAATAGTTGTATTTATTTAAATCTAAAAATCAGGAAATGCAGCCAATGCATAAATACCTGTCGCTGGGTTATTACAAACATAAGATAGATTGTACAAAGGATTAGAGGGATAAAATAAGGATTTTAACATAGGTAAACCTGGTTGATTGAAAATATTACGTTTGCCTACGATAAAATGCACGATTGAAAGAAAATATTATATTCTATTTTAGTTCCTGTTTAGCCTACTCAATAAATTATTTTAATGAATCGACTGTGTTGACAGCGTATCACGGTATCGTAGCATCGTCAATTAGGTATGGCATCATATTTTGGGGGAACTCCACAAATAAACACTTAGTATTCAAAGCCCAAAAAAAATGCATCAGGGCAATATGTAACTTAAAACAGAGAGACACCTGCAGACCACATTTTATTAAATTAAACATCATGACACTACCTTCGCTCTATATTTATGAATGTGCAATATTTATAAAGAGTAACAAGGACAAATTTAATTTCTCTGATAGTGCACGTCGTAAAGACAAGCTATGTGTTATGCCAGCCAAAACTACACTACTCAGGCAAAGCTTTGTTGGAATGGCATCAACAGTTTATAATAAACTCCCTACTTCTATACGGACAATTGACGACTTGAGACTGTTTAAAGAAAAACTTCGCATATATCTAATAAGCAAATGCTACTATACCATAAATGAATTTATTAATGAATGACAAAAATAGTAATAATCGTATGATTTAAGCCGCAATTCCGTGTTTTTTTAATTAACAGACTACATTTTTTTTACTATCCATGTCTGTGATATTTTTCAATTTTATTGTGCTTTGACTTAACTAATGTAATTTTATACCTACTGACATTTTAAATTTTAATAGTAATTTACTTGACATGTTTATATGTATAATTGATAATATAATAATTAACCTATAGAAATTAACCGTAATTAATTTTGTACGCCAATTATTGGCAGAGTAAGCGAACTATGTTTTAATGTTACCATCATTATGTACCTTATTTCACAAATAAAATATTTGATTGATTGATTGATTGATTGATTTATTTTGCAGATTGCGGACAAATGCTATTATACGAGATAAATGGGCGTTGTAACGCGAGTTTAGGGGGGGTTAAAGCGGAGGCATGCGCTGCCGCAGGGTTAAGGTGGCCTTCGTTCGGCGCCGCGCATGCGCGGTAGCGCGCGCAGCGCCTCCGGCGCCTCTCGGTCTCGCTGGCAAGCCGGCAGTTAGTCACGTACGCACCGTCCGCTGTTTGAAATGTCTAGTACGACATACGTAGTTCCGCCGCGCCCTTCCGAATCTCGCTTATCTCAGTTCGAATGTCTTTTCATTGTGAATTAGTATATTATACTTACAAGGATTAAATGATTGAGTCTAGCCCTGCTTATAGTGACGCCCAACTAGTGGCCGTGTTAATTGTGTGCACGAACGAACCCAGTGAATAAGTACCTATACAGTGACTAGATAAACGAACGATGCCGCGAGCAACGCGAGCAACCAGAGCGGTCAAGGAACGCGCCAGCAGCAGTGTCAGCAGTGACGACGACCGTGACTCCGTGGTGGAGACGCGCGCCTTTGGGGGCGTCGCTCACACCTCGACACACGACGGTGCTTCGGTGGAGACGCACGCCTTTGGGGGCGTCGCTCACACCTCAACATACGACGGTGCTTCGGTGGAACCGCGCGCCCAAGGGGGCGCCGCTCACACTTCGACACACGACGGTGCTTCGGTGGAGACGCACGCCTTTGGGGGCGTCGCTCACACCTCGACACACGACGGTGCCCCGGTGGAACCGCGCGCCCAGGGGGGCGCCGCTCCTATACGAGTACTCGCCGCAAACGAAACGGAGACGCGCGCCTATGGAGGTGCCGCTCCCAGTCCCACGCCCGGTGTGTATCACCCGGGTGCTCCAGCTACTCTCGATGCCGGGAGGCTGCTGACTTCGATGATGGAGTCCTTCGTGAGGACGCAGGCGGAGACAAACCGCACCTTGGTCGAGACTCTACGGTCCCTACAGCACAATAACGGTAGCCAGTGGCATCCCGAGTCCACACCACCTACGACGTCAACCCCAGCACCGACCGCCAACGCGTCGTCGGCATTTCCCGGCGGCAACTTTGCCAAGTGCACCGCGCGGTTCGACGGCAGATCACGCGACGCGGAGGTGTTGGAGGCCTTCATCGACGCGATTGAGGTATTTAAGGAGTGTGCCAACGTGACCGACGAGCATGCACTACGCGGCTTGTCCATGCTACTCATCGATGAAGCAGCGGTGTGGTGGCGCGGCGCGCGAGTCGGCGTCGCCACATGGGCGGACGCATTGGCGCGCCTGCGCGCCACTTACGGCATCCAAAAACCAGCATACAAACTGCTACGAGAGATATACGCCACGGAACACAGTGAGTGTGAACGTGCTGAAGTGTATTTATCAAAGGTACGATCTTTATTAGTTAAGTTACCCTATGTTGTGCCAATTGAAATGCAAATAGATATTTTATACGGTTTGTTACACCGTCGAATTCGTAAACGTCTGTCGCGAGATAATATCATGAATATTGATAATTTGTTAGAGAGAGCGAGATTTGCGGAAGATTCAATAGCGGAATTAAAAAACCCAATCGTTGCCGCGAAAAACCCGCAAATACCTACGGTGCCCGACTGCAGCGTTGCCGCGAGCCCGAGCGCAACCATAGGTTCGAAACTCACTTCTAACTCGAACTCGAAACATAATATTCGCATTAAATGTTCGTATTGTAAAGCATTCGGCCACGTGGCCAGTGAATGTAGGAAAAGTAATATAGTAGATGGGGAAAGAATTAAGGGTACTCACCCAATACGTTGTTACGGATGCGGCCAGCCAGGGGTAGTAAGGTCGAAGTGCAACACGTGCGCTAATGAACCTGCGCCCGCAAAACCGTCCGACTTTAACGTCGTGAAAGGAGACTATTTTGCGACGACGTCACATCCGTTAGTCACGGTAGGCATAGTAGGCAGAGAAGGGGTAGCGATAGTAGATACCGGCGCCACGCACAGCGTTGCTAGCCCATTATTATATTCGCTATTAGTGAATAGCGATATACAGTTCCAAGAGAAGGAGCGTTATATCGGACTTGCTGACGGCTCGTGTCATAGGAAAATGGTAAAGATCGCTACGGTACCTGTTACCTTAGGTAGTCGAAGAATCGACACCGACTTTATGGTATTTCCTGGTGACGACACAAGGACACTCTTGGGTCGCGATTTTATCGCTAACGCGGGCATTGTTTTAGATATAGCCCAGGAGTCTTGGTATTTTTCAGATAGTCCAGGAGACCGGTTCCCATTTTTACAGTCGTTCGTATTGAACAGTGCAGCCGTGATGCGAGCAGACGCCTGCGACGCATCACTGCGCCCAGGTGAAGGTACGAGCTTGTCTCCAGAGCACAGGTCCGCACTCAACGAATTCTTGCGAGACCGAGTCGACCAGTTTGCTACGGAGGGACCTGCGACGGAATTTGCACTACATAAAATAAAGGTGAGCGACGCTTTGGGAGCGGTTCTCCTCCAGGGGGAGGGGAATGATGAACGCCCCATCGAATATACTCCGGGAAAGGCAAATGTCATAGCCGATACCTTGTCGCGACCTTTCTGCCTTCAAGACTCGGAGTGTGATCTAGGCCTTGCAGCCGTAGATATGCCCAGGAGAAACAGTGGTGATATTCGCGAAAATCAGCTGAAGGACCCTGAGGTGCGTAAAATAATTGATGACATGGAATCCGACGAGCCATCTAGGGGGAGGCCATGGTCCGACCGCGGATACACCGTATCCGATGGCATTTTATATAGGTATAGTTTGGAGTCCGACGATGGAGAAGACTCATGTTTGGTCGTGCCCGAACACGAGCGCAAACAGGTGTTGGTTGAACTCCACGACACGCCGACTGCAGGTCATTTCGGCGTGGAGCGCACGTTAGCTCGGGTTCGGACCCGTTACTATTGGCCAGGTATGCGAACGTTCATTACCAATTATATTAAGGAATGCGTGCCGTGTCAGAGGTATAAGGCGGATAATCGCAAACCTGCGGGGTTGCTGCAGACTCCTGCCGTGAACAGGCGATTTGAGGTCGTGTCTGTGGACCTGTTTGGCCCACTCGTAGAGACAGACCGTAAGAACAGGTGGGTGCTTATCGTAGAGGATGTCTGCTCGCGCTGGGTGGAGTTATTCCCATTAGAGAGTGCCACCGGCGTAGAATGTGCACAGACTCTGGTCAACGAAGTGTTCCTTAGGTATGGGGTACCACGTCGCTTGATTAGCGACAACGGCGTGCAGTTCGTGAGTGAAGTAATGCAGCAAGCCTGTCATGTGCTTGGTATCAGCCAATGTCTCACTCCGTTCTATCACCCAGAGGCCAACCCCATAGAGAGGAAGAACAGGGACCTGAAACCACAGTTGGCTATTCTGGTTGGCCAAGACCATGCCACTTGGGACCTGCATCTGGCTGCTGTCCGGTTTGCTATGAACTCTGCAGTCACTTCTAGCACCGGATTTTCCCCGGCATACCTAACGTTCGGAAGAGAGCTGCGTGCTCCTTCAGACTCCTCCACCGACATGCGGGCTATCCTTGAAGAGGACAACTTTGTGCCCAGCATTACGCCTTACCTCAAACGATTAGCTGCTACTCTGGATGAAGCCAGAGATACGCATGAGAGGGCGCAAAGCATCCAGAAGGAGAATGCCGATAGGAGGCGAAGGCCATCGCCCGAGTACAAGGTAGGAGACCTCGTTTTACTAAAAACCCAAGGGCCTAACGACGCGGGACGTGGACAGACAGCCAAATTCATTCCGCGCCGCGACGGCCCGTATAAGGTGGCCAAAGTGGTAAGTCCAACTACATGCGAGTTGGAAAGTATACAGACTGGGGCTAATGTGGGCCGGTATCATACTTCACACCTCACACCTTTTTCTGGCGAAGTCGCTCCCCCGGTAAGGGAGAAGCGCCGACGGGGAAGGCCGCGTAGATTCCTAGAGTAGTAGAGACGCGTAGTCATGTTTTTTTTCACCGCTAGCCCCAACCGCGAGGTCGCATGGTTGGGCTAGAGGGGGAGAATGTAACGCGAGTTTAGGGGGGTTAAAGCGGAGGCATGCGCTGCCGCAGGGTTAAGGTGGCCTTCGTTCGGCGCCGCGCATGCGCGGTAGCGCGCGCAGCGCCTCCGGCGCCTCTCGGTCTCGCTGGCAAGCCGGCAGTTAGTCACGTACGCACCGTCCGCTGTTTGAAATGTCTAGTACGACATACGTAGTTCCGCCGCGCCCTTCCGAATCTCGCTTATCTCAGTTCGAATGTCTTTTCATTGTGAATTAGTATATTATACTTACAAGGATTAAATGATTGAGTCTAGCCCTGCTTATAGCGTTTATTATTCGTCAAAGTAGGCAAGATAATGATTGGCCATCCAAATTTTGCTTTGTTTATTCATTGCATTTTAATGAAGATGACGTATATTATGTATATTTCATGTATTTTAATTATAATAAATGTATTAAAATTTTGATATTTTTCAATCAAAAATAACTACCCAAAAGAGAAAAAACCATAAATTAAAACAATTCAACATAGTACTGTATATTAAAACTAGTGATATAATAATAAATAATTGGCCAATTTAATTGTGCATAATATTTCAAGTTGAAAATATGGCAAAAAATATTTACTAAATTGCGGAAGATTGCGACTTTTGTTTTCAATGTCTGGCAACTTACACACACAAAGAAGTATGTGTCTCTACGATGCCACTGCTAGCTGTCAATATGGTTGTCATGCACACATAGTGAAAAAGCGGCTTCACGTCATTCGTTACATTTCTTAGGGAAAGTTATATCTGCCTTTTATTTCTTTAATCTGAGAATAATAGTATTATAATATGCTCAAAAAATATAAGGTACATATATTGCATTAGATCATACTCTACGCTACTCTCTAGTAAACGAATATCTTTGAAAATTTGTTTATATTTGTAATTCAAGTAATAGTTTTAGTATAACATTTAATCATGACTTGTATTATTTAGTTGACTTATCCAAATGTATTAAAGGTTTAACAATGAAACATTTAGTTAACGATGAACGCTTAATATCCGAAATTGTCAGCAACGGAAATTAAATGCTCACATGAAACGAAAACTGATCGCGTAATTGTCGCCTTTACCCGATCGATGTATTGTTATTGATTGTTTACATTAGCTTTGCGATTTGAAACGAATCAATGTGTGCGAAGAAATAAAAAAAAAGTTGATATTTTTTACATTCAACGTGATAAAGTTTTTGAAGTGAAACTTCTTTATAATCGTTGTGATTTCAAACCGGATGCAACGGAAAAAACGTAGGTAAGAGACACAAATACAAAAATGTGTAGGAAAGAATGAGACAGAAATACATATACTCGGCAAGCATGCATATAATATAACTGCTAATTTCGTCGTTGAATCTAACTTCTCCGTAGCTCAATGACGTAGATACACAATACCTGATGCGCAGGTTCGCGTTTCTCAGTATTTCTTTTTTTTAGTTTTATTTTTATACTGTTTTTAAATACTTTAAAATGCTCTTTTAAATATTTTCAAAGAATTTATCAACAAAAAATAA
The DNA here is from genome assembly GCA_963932265.1 of Thymelicus lineola. Classification (NCBI taxonomy): domain Eukaryota; kingdom Metazoa; phylum Arthropoda; class Insecta; order Lepidoptera; family Hesperiidae; genus Thymelicus; species Thymelicus lineola. The sequence continues at coordinate 7,805,375 of OZ010705.1, read as the reverse complement.
GAATTTCATTTTCGTTGTTTAATATCTGTCGATCGACCGACCGATTATACAGACAGTAAAAATGCTAAGTTGTGTTCATAGATGGCGCGAAGAATAAGATAGAAGATTCGTTTTATTGCTAGATAGATGACGCTAGCTGCTCATTTTACTCTTCATATTATGTTAAGAGATGGCGTTAGCTACCACTGTTTTCTTTTTCTTATGTTCGTGGTTATCTTTTAAAAAGTGCTAAGTTGTATTCATAGATGGCGCAAGGAACAAGGTAGAAGATTCGATTTATTGCTTTTTCATCTCATTATCTTGAAACCAAAATTTTGGAAAGTTTCACTTCTACCACGTGTGAATTGCACACATTTTCTTTTTATCGATCTTTTATCGATCGCCAATAAATATTTTCATGTTACAAAATATTGAAAGGTTTCAATAACTAATAACTAAAAATAAAACAATACGAGAACAATAAAAAAATTAAAAAATATTACGCTATACACTGATAGCCGCACTAGGATTCCCTGTGTCCTTGGTGCCACGGACAACACACAAAGACACATCCAGACGAGAACAGTTTAAACTCATCATTCAAACCGCCTCGCTGGGAATCGAACCTAGGTCCCTTGGCACGGTGATCCAGTATAGTAACTATTACGCCACGTGGGTCGTCACTGGTAAGGAAGGTAGCTATCGTGTGACGTCATGGAGATAGTGTAGTGTAGGCCACAGAGTACTTTACATAGTCGTGTAGGCGCCTGCGCGGGGAATTACCGTTGTGTTAAATTATAAAGTAGCGTAGCGTGAACGCGAACGTTGTAAAGTAATGTATTTAAGGAGGCGCAAGCAAACGACACGGTCACCATGTTAAGACTGGTTTATTATTCTTTCAATACTTTCACCTTACAATACGCTAACATACTCATACCCCGCAGTAGGTTTTTACCTGTGCCGCGGGTGGCATGGACGACACATAATAATAACACATCACAATAACATTGCACCCGAGTACTAATATTTATCTGTCACATAAATATCTGCCCTGGTTGAGACTCAAACCCGAGAACCCTCGCTTCGTAGGCAGAGTCGCTACCAACTAGGCTACAAGGTCGACAAATACTCGTATCAATACATGACAAACGTCGCGAATGAATAATTATGCTAGTTGATTCGGGTGCCTTTGTAAAGAACTTGAGAAGCTACTACTAGGACCTAAAGTAAAACAGTAAAGGGATTCACCGGATTATAGATAAATAATATTAAATTATTATAAAAATTTTAAAATCCCCGAAAGTTTTGTTTACACTAAATATATGTAGCTGAGAACACTCTCCATTAAGTCACCTTTCAGACCAAAAAAACTCAATCAAAATCGGTTCATCCGTTTGGGAGCTACGATGCCACAGACAGACATACAGATCCACAGATACACAGGTATACACACACACGTCAAACTTAAAACAATATTAAATTAAGACGTAAGAGGGTGAATATTCAAACTATACCAAATTTGCAATTTCTAGTGAATAAAAAATTTAAACTTAGTTTGAGACTCCTTTCAATAATTTTATATAATATATACGTATGTACTTTAGTATGCACATCGTTTATTTGATACAATTTTTGTGTAAATTATGTATATTTTTAAAGAAAATGACATCAAAACTCATTACAGGGACCTATTAAAATGTTAGACCTTACATATTTAACAGATTTTCAGTAAATCTAGCGTAAATAACATACATTTGCCAACTGTGTCCAATAAATTGGTTATCATTTATTACTTCATTATAAACAAAAACGTAATTTAAGGTATAAAATATATATAAATTCGTTTTCAAACTTTTGTCATGCTGCAAAACTCATCACCAGAACCATTACTAAACTTCGATTTTACGCAGCAAATACCCTTGATCATACCGCCACATAGTAAGTCGCTGCTTCCCAGTACTTCAGTCGACCGAAAAAAGTAGCAGTGGTAATTCTCACGAAAAATTTCGCGCCAAAAATTTCGATTATTCTGAGTGTTGACCATGTTTGGTCCAGTTTGTGTTTCATTACAAGTCCACTTACAGTTGGGTTCATATTTAAAATTTATATCTTGTTATTACATCAATCCATTTTATTTTGGTTCAATTTAAATTTTAAAAGTGTTCGAAGTATATACTGCTTACAGAAAAATGTATAATAACCCAAATGTATGAATTTGTCATTGCCGTGTACTTCATTACCGTCGTTTACCGTAACCTTTTAGACGTCACGGTAATGAATGAAAAATAACGGTAATGACTTATGTATTAACTATTTAATACTATTTAAAACTAATTGTTTTTATGTCGGTCAGGAAATTACAGTTAACATCGTGCTAATAAATGCTTTATATTTCAAATAAAATGGCACGCCCTAAAAAGACAAAAGAGGAAATTTTAGCTAGAAGAAGAATAGAAAACGTAAACGCTATACTGCTTTAAAAGAAAATGAAGACTTGTAATAAAGAACTTAAAAAGGTTGCAGTGAATATTGAAAAAATCCAAGATGAGCCTAGAGAAGATAGTAGAAGATAGTATGCTCTTGGATCAGTTCCGTTAAATTTTGCTGTATAAGGAACTGGTACTGATTGTACCAGTACCAGTTTTGTAACGAAAACGAAACATAACATTTTCAAACTAAGGTCAAAAATAAGACATTTACGATATCAAGAAGTAAAAAGACCGAAAAATGAACTTAGCAGTTTAAAAAAAGAATGCAAGAAGTTAAAGATACCTTTACTTATAAGATACTTTTAAACACATATAAAAACAAAATAACAGATACTAAAATTAACACTGGGAAGGAACCTTTGATAAGACACAGGAAAAAGAAACACAGGAAAAATTATGACCAAGAAACAATTTAACACAAAAAAGGAAAAGAAATGGTATAAATATTCGGTGGCGCGAGCAGAGAGGTCACCTGATGGTAAGTGATCACCGCCACCCATGGATATTATTAATACCGGGGGCGTCATCAATGCGTTGCCGGCTCGAAGAAAACAATAGACCCTCTTCTTGAAGGACCCCATGTTATAGTTTGGAGGGAACACCGATCAGGAAGTTCATTCCACAGTTTACACTGCGGGGTAGAAAACATGCGAGAATGGAAGGTGGTATTGATAGAACCTGGTACACCGTGATGCATGGTGACGAAAATTAACCGCAGGGATTAAATCAAACAGTTTTTCAGAACAGTCCCCATTGTACAGACGATAGACTACGCAAAGAGAGCTTACATCTCTCCACAACTCAAGCGACTCTAGTCCTAGTCTAGACTCTAGTCTGTAAGCTTGGAATCGTCGATAACGACGAATGGCTCGCAGTTGAATTCGGTTGAACGGATCCACTTGGCCAGCTAGGGCTCTGGCCCAAAGGTTCCTTTCCGTTCCTTCCGTTCCGGACCTTTGGTGTAGGCAGTAGGTGGGTGCTCTATGTGCGGCCTTTGCGCCTTACAGAGCATTAGCCTGTGCTTAGGCGTGAAGTACTGCTTAGCTCTGTTGAGCACTCCCAATTTTCTTGCAGCTAGTTTGGCTTTACTAACCAACTACGAACCCTACCCTACCCTTACTTTTTTCGAAATGTCGACATCACGGATCCACTTGGCCAGCTAGGGCTCTGGCCCAAAGGTTCCTTTCCGTTCCTTCCGTTCCGTACCTTTGGTGTAGGCAGTAGGTGGGTGCTCTGTGTGCGGCCTTTGCGCCTTACAGAGCATTCGCCTGTGCTTAGGTGTGAAGTACTGCTTAGCTCTGTTGAGCACTCCCAATTTTCTTGCAGCTAGTTTGGCCTTACTAACCAACTACGAACCCTACCCTACCCTTACTTTTTTCGAAATGTCGACACCAAGGATCCCAATATTTTTAGAGAAGTTAAGAAGAATGTTCTGGAACTGTGGTGCTATGATGAATGGGGCTTTTTTAGCGGTTAATGCGCAAACTTGTGTCTTCTCGGTGTTGAAATGGACTAAATTTAGTCTACTCCATTTCGAGACCCGCTCCAGAGATGTCTTGAACTCTCGACTTCAGACACAAGTTTTATCATCTTCTCCTCAATCTGCACCCGAGAAAGATTTGCTCGGCCTGTATAACGAGCATCACCCACACTGTCATCAGTATAGTAATGGATATCCCCGATGTCAAGTATATCATTGATATTGATTTTGAATTGTAAATTGGAAGGCAGGATCTGTCATAAAAATTAGTACCCGGATGACCGAGCTTTGCTCGGTTTAGTGTTGCTTAACAACGCCATTTACTGAAGTAGCTTTAGTATTGCTACTTACCAATAGATGTCAGGAAGAGTCTATTGTAGCCGTTTTTCATTACCTGAAAACACGGATAAAACGACATTTTTTGAAAATGAATCCTAGCTAGTTCGATTTATTGCCCCCGAAACCCCCTGCATACTAAATTTCATGAAAATCGTTGGAGCCGTTTCCGAGATTCAGAAAATATATATATATACAAGAATTGCTCATTTAAAGGTATTAGATTTAATTAAGGTAGAATAATTTCTTATTAATTAACTTCTTTTTAATTTAACAATATAAAATAGCATTATTTACAATATGTTTATTTTTTTTAATTAATACATTTTTTTATATCATTACCATATCTTAATATTTCATCACCGTACACTCAAAGATTCATTACCAAGTATAGGGTTCATTACCGTAGCTCGTCACATATTTTAATTAGCAATAACTCTTTGAATGTTTTGAGTACAAACGTGCCTTTTGGTAATCTACAAAATAAAGTTACGCCAAAAACCATAACGCGATCAAATTCAAATAAAAATGAAATTTATCGTTTATCGAAAAAAATGCGTAAATATTGTCTAAACTGAAGAATCACCCAAGAAATTAAGGCTCATTTATTATTTCTTTCTAATTTTAGAATTACAAATCAAATTTTATGATATTATCTACGTTTTCACGGAAAATTTACGATGTGGACTTTATCTTCACCCATCTGTATTTTTTTCTATGGACTTGAAAAAACAAAACCATCTATAAACCTCTTTCTTTTTCATCTCATACATTACACCATGTTTGTATGGGTTAACTAACAAACACCACTTGCCGTGTTTATACAGGCAAGCGTTGTTTTCGCCAGCACTTGTATAATATTGACTTGTTTACCGACTTTAGTAAAGGTTATGTGTACGGAGGCGTTTGTATCAATCTCAATAGACTTAAGGTCGTAGCTCATCTAAACGACACCGCTCCCACCCAGCCAAAGTATGAGAATTCAAATATAAACTTAAAATCGTGCTCTGTAGGTACAACTATTGAGTGGCAAGGTTGCGGTTAGCTCGTTTACCGCGCGCTGGCTGCTAATTTTTGTTGTTACTGTAAAGTGCACCTACAGAGCACGATTTTAAGTTTATATTTGAATTCTCATACTTTGGTTGGGTTAGCGGTGTCGTGTAAGTGAGCTACGACCTATCCCGCGCAGTTGAGGAACTTTTGTCTGCGGAAGAGATACATCTCTGAACCGTTATAAATATCTCCGAGTACCTGGGACTCAACGCTCAGTTTCAAAGAGAAAGAGAAAGAACGCCCTGTCCGTTTGCTTATCAATGTTACATTTTTAGAAGCCTACTTTACGTTACATTTGAATAAGAAAGCGTTTGTAGAATAAAACTGCCAAATAAAAGTTTCCGACTTCGAATTTTACTTCATTGTGAGTGGCCAGAGTTGTCAAAGTTTTACAAAAACGTTAATGTTTTTCGGTTGTGTGTATAAACAAGACAACGGAAAACAATAGAACTTCACTAAGTAATGTTGTTCTAATCAAGGCAGAGTAATAGAAATGCTATTACAAGCCAACAATAAGACAGATTGTTCCACAGGTCCTAGTAAAACTCTTGCAACGGAAGGAAGAATGCCCGGTAATTGAATTTGAACTGCACTGAACGGTGAAAATTTCAATGAAGATTTGTGAAAAAATTTCATTACCTACCTAACATTGCTTTAGAAGCGTGATTTATTTTATGAATTTTCTTTACTATATTGATTCTTGAGGGTCTTAGGAGATCTCGTGTGTTCTGCCTCTCTGACACAAGACTTTTTTGCGAATATAGATCGATATAGCAAAATATACTTGAATGTGTGGTTTAATGACTGCAATTTATTATATTTATGTTAAGAAAGGAAATTAGACTTTATAGTTTAACTTCATGGCTACACAATTTAAAAGCACTCATGACTTGACGGCTTACCATGCCCAGAATAGTAGTAAGTACCTCAAAGGTTACCAAAAAAAGTTACCGACTTCAACATATCAAGTGTAAACCTAATATCTAAATCCCCATATATCTTTATCCCCATAAATGTATATCCCCATATATCTTTCTTTCTTATTTTCTCTCTTTCTAGGCTGGCAACGCATCAGTGATATATTTGGTGTTGCTGATGTTCATGGGCGACGATAGCCACTTACCATCAGGTGGATCGTCAGCTCGTTTGCCGGCCATTTCCATATAAAAATAGGTACAAAGTTATTTTCGATCGCTTACGATGGTCATAAATGGTCGAACCGTAGAATACTTCGCAACTGGCACAGAACCATCGAAAATTACTGCTTACGTCAACAGTAAATTATATCCCCATCTCAGTATAACCAGGTTTCATGTAATTTACCTGGATCCAGCCTAAAAGGTTGAGTCTGAATGGAACGGTTAGATATTTTTTGGGTCGGTGTGATTAATTCTCATTAAATGCCAGTCATCGCATCGGCCGATTTTTATTGGAAAACACGATAACGACTCAATTTTATAAGCACACTTTAATTCCCTGTCAGTATGTCTCACCGGGATTTTAATAAGCCATGTCTTACATTTTTGTTTGAAGTATATATCCTTTAGCGATGGGAATCATAGCTACTTTCATTTCACGATCACTTCGTGAAATTATTTATTTTTGTCACTGTTATATCACCCGTGAAAAAACACTGAACCGTGAAATTTTATGACGGTCGTGATATGTAACAGGTCGTTCCATTCCATATCACTCACGTGCCACGTGAAATTTTTTTTACGAGTGATATGTGACTGATGCATGAAATGTGTCATGCCTAATAACCTTGCAAAAAATTTCCAAATCGGTTGATAAATAGCGGAATTCTGAGGTGACAAACATAAAAAAACTACAACTGAATTGAGAACGTCCTCCATTATTTAAAAGGTTGGTTGGTTTGTATTTGATTTTGGAACGAAGTTCCTTATCGCGCGTTGTGAAAGGGGGCTAGACGGAAAAAATTCTTACATTTTTTTTCTTACGACACTTTTTGATTCTTACGAAAAGTCGTGACGACACTTTTTGCTATTGAAGTTGCAAGAAGTACAGAGATGGCGCTGTACAACAAAACAATACTTAAATCGAAAGGAACTTCGTTCCATCCGGGTGTCCCTTGACACCTCTCATTTCTTTTTTTATTTCGGTTTGGTTTAAATTATTTGGTTTGAATAACTGACAAACAGATATAAATTATTAACTAAGTCAATGATAAATGAAGCATAAACTATGTAACTTATTGGTGATTGTGTAACTAGGTCTTTGTGTAACAGTATTCTCATCAATATGAGAGTAAGTAATTGAATTGAAGCTGGCCTGGGCGGTGACTATTGTCAAGTTTGGAGTAGGGTGATCCAATAATCTAACTAGTATAGTACACAATATATAAATTTCAACTAAACTTGTCCCGGATTGTGTACATTTGGGTATTCACGATATATGTATTGTAGCTAGTTTGAAAGTGGTTTCCCGAACGCAGGGGCCCGAATTCGAAAAATTATATGCGTATTAGAAGTAAATTATTACTTGCTTATTCGAAGTTCGAAGGGAAAGATCGTAAGGAAACCTGCACACCAAAGACTGTATTGTACATTTTTAAATTCTGCATTTAGCATACAAGTTTTAAAAGTTCTGTTTCGTAATTGCCTAGTAAATTTTTTTCAACCACCTCGTGGCAAAATTGTCTCGAAGAAATTCAAAAACAAAAATATCCAAAACTGACGCTATTTTCTCAGCGTTTCCAGTTTCAACAGAATTACATACTGATAATTGTAAAGCAACTATCCGAAAGCTGTAAGTAAAAAAATATCAAAATATCTGCTCATGTGTGGACTTAGCGGGAAAAAGTAAGGTAAAAGTGCCGGATTTTCGAAGTCTCGAAAACGTTAACACTTTTACTGAGGTCATTTTTTGACATATTGCAGGCCCTTCAAGCTATCTGCCCTCTACGGTTGAGTCAGTACTTATGGGACACCCTGACAGCTGTTATACAAATTGGTATTGCGAAGTTATGTTCAAAGTTAAAGTGATAAATTTGTCACTAAGTTGCGCCGCTCCGCGGGAAGCCAAAGTTGTGCAACTTGTGACAACACGACATATGTTGTTTCGGGAGATATTTAATTTATTAAAAATGCTCACACACTCATACCTCTGAACTTGGATTATTTGTGTCGCTGGTGGCTTGGACACACAACCAGGACATCATAACCCGAGAACAGACATCTATCAATCACTAATAAATATTTGCCCCGGCCTGTAATCGAACCTGGGACCGCATGTAACGCCAGCTGGCTTAAATAAAGGATCGTTATTTTAGACAGGATATTTATACGTAGATGTTAATTAATATTATATAATAGTTTATTTTAAAGAAGATCTAATTGTCAAACTAGTCCTATCACGAGACCAACGCTAATTATGAGTTGTGATTATAATAATGGACTGATACGAAAGTAAAAGTTTCCACCCACGTCTTCACGTGCGGTTTCTCAAAACGATATTACAAACATAATTATAAACGTCCCAATCATTTCAGATGAACACACAAACGGGATAAAATAGTTATACATAATTTTCCTGTCCTGGACATGGACAATTATGTTATTATTATTAACAAGTTAGGGGACGCCTATGTCCAGCAGTGGACCTCCAAGGGCTGATGGATGGATGAATGGTGGAAATGGACTATCTGTGTACAATGTTTTATCTTAATTGGTCAGAAATGAAAAGACAAACAACCAAATCGTTACAAACTTTCATATTTACATTTAGCATTAACATGAAGGATAGCCTAGGAAAAAATAGTTTTCTTAATACAACATTAAAATGTTGCAAGCAGCCGGTTTTCTCATTTTATAGGTCAACGGCGTTTCAACTTTTAACCTTTTTAAATTTTTATTTAGTTCCGATATTTTTTATTCTTTGAAAGCTCGCGATATTCAAAGAGTTCTTATTCACGCCGGCGCGCTGTAGTACTTGAGTTAAGTAAAAAACGGCATTTGAAGTTGGCGTTTACTGTAAATGATTTTATAACTTACATTAATATTGGTAAAGTTTACAAATACGATTTTAAACTCTATTATGGTTTAGAAAACTTTGTTTTGTACATTGGCAGCTAAGATCTATGTAAATAGATCAAAATATCAATATATTACATACTAGCGCTCTGCTCGCAGCTTTGTCTACGTTTTTCGAGATAATATAATAAGTCCCTATGTCTTATTTACAGGCTTTGTATTAGCTTCACTTGTATGTTTGTAACCGACTCCTTTCTGGATGCCACATCAAGTCAAACTGCAAACTTGACAAGTACACTTGATCGTGTATGGCCAGCTTTCGAAAACACGAGTTGCAAAATTCGTCTGTGTCAAAATTCTATTATATTCGTTTAGCGCAAAATTTTACGGTATTTATATTGTCAGTCTATATAAATAGTATCGTGTATAAGTGTTAAGCATACAATTTTTACCTGACTATTTTAATTATACTATTAGTATCAATGTTACAAACGTTTTAGTGCTAGTAAAAATATACTGTGACAACTTTAGTAGCTTACTGTCTATATTCAACATAATCCATACAAAACTACTACCCAGTTAGTTCGTAAAGAACAATGCCCAACTGCCATACATCTTTTTATTTCATTTTCAACTTTAGCGTCTTAAAATAAAAAAAAATCTAAAAATCGCCGCTTTAATTTCTGAGCTTAGATATATAAGAATTTTCAGCAGACACACCCCAGAACCAAAGTATTTTGAGATTGAATTCTTATAACCATTGAGTCATAGAGTAGGGGAGAATGTAATTTTTACCATTATTTTTTATTCTGACTTTTTTTTGATTGACAACCGGAAATGGAAATTTGACATCATTACATTTGTTACCAACATTTATAACGAAATTCTGTGTGTAATATTGGCCAGAAGTCTCCCTATATCTTGCTTGATACAAGCTATGTATCGAAGTGAGTGCCCGAATGAAAATGGACATTGTTGACATAACTGTTATTATAGTCAATTCATCACTTATTAATAAAATTATTTACGCTGGGTAATACGGGCACAGGTATTAATTTTAAAATACGTAAAAAAATAGTTGAATTGCTTCGGTATAACTGACGTTTTAAGACGCTACAAAAAATAAAAAATAATTTTTGGGCATTGTTCTTTAAATTAAATCGGTACATGATTTCACACTTATCGCGTAATGTCTAATGTCATCTGTCATCCTGTCAAAAGTTTCTCCGTGCCACCCCAGTTCAGCCGTGACCACGATCCATACAACTGGGTCGAAATATCGGTATACAAAATAAATATCATGTACCCATATCACATTAAAATGAAGAACATTTTTGATATATTTGACCCGATCGGGAATCGAATCCTCGCTCAACGTGCACTAATGAACTACAAATTCATCAACGTATTAGTAACTATAGTAATTAAAGTTCCATTAAATGATTGGAAACGCTTTTTACAGTTCAGCCATTTGTAGTCATCAAGAATTAAAACTCAATTTTTATACAGCCGACGCATGACCGAGTTGCTAACTAAATCATTCTAAGGGAGTTTTGGCTGAATAAATATTATTATTATAATTTTTATTATAATTGCATGGAAAAGGACCGTAGAAAGCGAATATTTTTTGTATAATATTATATTATATATATTCGACGACACGTGTGGCGCAATGGTTACCATGCCGGACCGCCGTACCGAGGGTCCTGGGTTCGATTCCAGCGAGGCGGATAGAATGATTTTCCTAAGTGAATCGAGGGTGGTAACTAATACTAATAAATACAGGATTATCCACCAAGCTATCTCAAAATCCTCTTTTTTATACACGAAGTTAACATTATCACTTATTCGAAAAGGAAACATCTTATC
>OZ010705.1:7771289-7793977 GCA_963932265.1 Thymelicus lineola | reverse complement strand
GCAGCTTTGTCAATGTTTTTCGAGATAATATAATAAGTAGGTACCTTATGTCTAAGTAGTATCAATGTTACAAAAGTTTTAGTGCAAGTAAAAATATACTGTGACAACTTTATGGTAGCTTAGTCTATATTCAAAATAATCCATACAAAACTACTACCCAGTTAGTTCGTAAAGTTTAAATTAAATCGGTACATGATTTCACACTTATCGCGTAGTGTCTAATGTCATCTGTCATCCTGTCAAAAGTTTCTCCGCGCCATGCCAGTTCAGCCGTGACCACGATCCATACAACTGGGTCGAAATATCGGTATACAAAATAAATATCATGTACCCATATCACATTAAAATGAAGAACATTTTTGATATATTTGACCCGACCGGGAATCGAATCCTCGCTGAACGTGCACTAATGAACTACAAATTCATCAACGTATTAGTAACTATAGTAATTAAAGTTCCATTAAATGATTGGAAACGCTTTTTACAGTTCAGCCATTTGTAGTCATCAAGAATTAAAACTCAATTTTTATACAGCCGACGCATGACCGAGTTGCTAACTAAATCATTCTAAGGGAGTTTCGGCTGAATAAATATTATTATTATAATTTTTATTATAATTGCATGGAAAAAGACCGTAGAAAGCGAATATTTTTTGTATAATATTATATATTATATATATTCGACGACACGTGTGGCGCAATGGTTACCATGCCGGACCGCCGCACCGAGGGTCCTGGGTTCGATTGCCAGCGAGGCGGATAGAATGATTTTCCGAAGTGAATCGAGGGTGGTTACTAATACTAATAAATACAGGATTTTCCACCAAGCTATCTCAAAATCCTCTTTTTTATACACGAAGTTAACATTATCATTTATTCGGAAAGGAAACATCTTATCAACTTCGCTAATAGCGTAAACGACATTTTATATTACGAGTAAACGGAATTAACAAGAAACGAAAACAAACATTGAATCATTACGGCATTTAACCTAATTCTGTGACCCGTAGGCTTGCCATTTTCTTTTTAGTGGGGCCAAGTTTATTGTTTAGACTTTCGTCTACTAAGATATCAATAACGCTGTTGTATGGAAGGTTCCCGGGTTCGATTCCCGAGCAGACATTTATATGATAGATATAATCTAAAATTTTAACAAAAAGAAAACCGACTTCAAATGAAATACCTACATCCTTTCCAATAACAATAAAAAAGAATCATCGAAATCGGCTGGCGTGATATTGAGTTATTCGTTCATTTGTCGCGCACATACTTAATGAAAATTTAAGACTCATATTGTTTTCTCATGGATGCCATTATCAAATCTCGATAAAATTTAAGTGGGACCATACGACAAGCATCAGCTTTCGATTAAAAAAGGAGTCATCAAAATTGGTTCACTCAGTCCAAAGTTCTGAGGTAACAAACATAAAAAAATACAGACGAATTGAATTTTTGAAGTCGGTTAAAAAGTTGTAATTGGGTTGTACCTCAAGTAATAATAGATTAAGTAAAACAAATAAAAATCTACATTTTATTGATAATAAAGTTCCTCATTCATTTTAGATCGATAAAATTCTGGCGGCATCATCATAACGGCTTTCCCGAACTTTTTCAACCAGATTTTCTTCTCTTCCTCTAATGCATTCGGGTCTTTAGTGGTCGAAGTCTTGGCTTTCGCAATATTCTGCAAATATGATTCGTAAAGACTGATTCTCGGGATGACCGAATTATCTTCCGCTGGTTCTAAAGGTAAATTCACCGGGTCATAGGGTAAGGTCAGCATGAACTTTGAAGGGTCTAAGTAATATGGAATCCGTCTTTCCGTTGTCGTGTTTTCTGCCACAAAAGTGCTGTTGTTGGAAGATACTGTTGTTGTTGTTGGAATTATTGTTGTTGGCCGGTTGTTCTCATCCCAGATACTGGAATCCAGCCATCTTGCGAAACTGGAGACTTTCGGAAACGCGTGAGTTTTGGTGTAAATGGCACATTTGTGGAGGAAAGTCGAAATGGCGACCAAAGTGTTGTTTTGAATTACCGCGCCGCCGTTGTCTTGCTGAAATAACAAAACAATAATGTTATGTAACTTCGGGGTTAGTGCTTTGTCGTATTGGACACGAGTGGGCGATAAATTCAAAGCCAAAGGATTTATTTCGTAATAGGAATAAACGGCTCACTTCGCACCCTCAGTGGAAAAAAGCATAAGTAAAATTACAATTTTCATCTTATGCCTTTTTTCCACTGAAGGTGCGACTTTATGACAGTCAAAATTTACAATAACTTGAACTTTACTTTGACCATGTTCTTACTGGTCAACCGCCAAACGAATCGTGTTCCTGGCTTATGCGCCAGTTACCTCTTTCTTTTCTCTCTCTTACTATGCATCGGTAACACTTTTGGTATTATTTATGTCCTTAGGCGAGACTATCCACTTACCATCGAGTGGGTAGTCTGCATATTAGTCCACTACTTCCATAATAAAATTTATTAGTCGACGACATGTCCTTTTGTGTTTATAAATAAGACCACTTACAATCGATTGTTTGCTTGCATTGACACAAAAATTATAATTTTGAATGAATGTTTGTTATTAAAACTGTTTGTAACGTAAAAACTAAACAGATTTTTATGAAATTTAGCACACAGGTAAGCTATAGTCTGGAAAAATATACAGGGTACTCAATATCTTCGAATAATGCGCAAAGCCGCGGGCAAAGCTCTAGTCGGCCAAGAAAGAGAGAAGAAAAAGAAAGAAAGAACTGGCTCTCAAGCCCCCAGCCGGAACACGACAAGTTGAGTCGTCGCATCAGTAATGCCTTTAGTGTCGCTGATGTCCTGGTACATGGGCGACGATAGCCACTTACCATCAGGTGGATCGTCAGCTCGTTTGCCGGGTATTTCCATAAAAAAAGCGCTAGAGTATGTATAATAATATTATAGTAAAAAATATGACTATAATACCTATTACCGGTTGGTACCATTAAAACTGTATTTAAAATAAACTCGGTTTTCATGACGTTTGCTTAATGGCAACCATTAGCAACTTTTAGCGATATAAAAGCTTTGAACACTGCTGGTATAGAGCTTTTAAAATTTAATGTACAGTTAAAAGGTATAACTCAAATTAAGTTGATGTGTGAATGGTAAAATATTTTTATAAACAGAAAAATCTTTGAAGCAACGATTTAAGCTAGCAATTAATTGTCTTATAATAAAATATTTTTTAATGCTACAACTGAATATATATATTTCATATTAAATATATATATAGATATTTAGTTATAACGCTGTTTTAATAAAAAAATAATTGATTTGCTGTATTCAGAAGGCCCAGGACCTCTCAGATTGACGCATGTTAGGAGAGGCCTATGCCCAGCTGTCCAAATACTGATGGATGAATGATGATGGAATAAAAAACAAAACTTACTCTACAAAAGTGTCGATTCGGGTCCTGTACTCCTCCGACACAGATATAATGTCCTGGTAACAGCTTGGTGGTCGGCTCACATATTGACGTGTCGATTACTGGTGTGTTCACCACTCGCATGTGCTAGGGAAAGATATTTCATCATCAATAGTCAAGAAATAATGGTCATAAATCAATCTTAATATTACGAGCTCGTAACTAGCTGTTTCATATGAATTTTTATTTTTTTCTTCGAAATCAATGAGTTGTCTAAAATGACCCAGAGTATCAGTAACAACTTTACCAATTTTCATCGAAATCCGTTCAAGGGTTTTTATGTGATTCCCGGACAGACAAACAGAAACTTTGAGTTTTATTATAGTATAGAAGATGAAATCCACGATTTAAATTCTGCTTATCTATTCTTCCTATTACAAATTCCAAATATCTACCAGAATGAACAGATGTTTTGAAGTAGACTTAGTTTCAGAGCCCGCATAGATTCTAAAACTCGAAGTATTCTCAAAACTTTCGGGCTCCATAGGCAAGTTTTATCTATCTACTGCCGGTTTAGATTGATTGATAGTACGCTATAACGATAGATGTAAGGTTAATATTTCTTTTGAGTTATAACGTTTTCTTATTCTTTAAACTAATTTATCTTTTTAAACTTTTATATGTTTTGCTTCTAGCCTTTATTAGCATGTTTGTGTTAGTCGAATGTTGCAAGCTGAATTAGGCCTACTACTAAGAGTTGAAAGTTTAAATATTGCTTTAGTTTTGGTGACAAGCATTATTGCGATTAGCATGATCTGAACCCTGTCCTTCTCTGGCTTGGCTTCAGAGGAGGGAAGTAATTAAGGATTAAAATCACCGTAACCATTTTTTTGCTTTGTTATGGACACTAAGAAGCGTTTGTAGTATTTAATCTATTGACTCTTTTATTTGTGAAACAATTTGTATCGTACAAACTATTATAAATCTTAGCCCAAGCTAACAATAATCAGTGAATCGCAACCAAATAGGTTAAAAAGTTTCTGAGACAAACAGACAGAAGTCCTAAAAATGCTTGTTATACGATCTTGGATTGCTGTAATAAATACCCCATTTATATTTTCGGTACTGGATGATGTCATGTCGTTTTCTTGGCATTCTCAAGTCGTTGTCGTATCACAGTCACAAATGTGAACAAACTTACCTACAACCAATGATATTAAACTATAGATACGTTATGCCCTTACAAATCAACCAAAAAATCTGTTCCGACCGAGCTACAACACACACACGTTTATCTTTTGTTTCACTACACCAATCCTTATTACATTGGTAAATTATGTAAAAGGGATGGCACTACTAAAACCATAATAGTGAAAAAGACAGCTAGACGGCCTCACTCAGAGGCAGCTATCAACTGTCTGAATTAAAATCGCTACACTTGTCTAAATTAGACTGACATAATTTCAGCGCCATCTTGGCATATCTTGTATATAATATCACTGCGTACAACTTACAATAATGTTACCAATACTGATCCGTCAAGTTTAAGTATGAATTAGAAATAGCCAATCACAGCGCATTTTGATGTCCCCCGCAAGCCGCACCTTCCGCCAAATTTTGTGAGTTCAAACTCTAAGAAAATTTCACTTATGCGGTATCTATTGGGGGTAATCTGTGCTAACGACCATCTCGATTACGTCAGATTTCAAACAAAAATCGCATCAAAATCGGTCCATTTGCTTAAGAGCTACGGTGCTACAGACAGACACATCAAACATATAACACCCATCTTTTGTTTATAAAATTCAAGAGTCGATAGCAAATAAAGATATTGTAGTTACGTAAAAGTTTATTTCCAAGCAATGCATTGAATTAAACGAGTTAACACCGATATTTATCTTTAATTCATTAGGAGAACAGCAATATTTTACCAAAAGACTGAAACTGAACCGCTAATAGCGAAAACGAATGCCAGGATCATTAGTTTCGAAGTTTGTGGCTCACAGGTAAATAGAAATAGTATAAGTACGACAATTTGCAACGCTTTCTAGCTATGTAAACATTTGGGGTATTCGTTAATCCTATTATCCTACTAAAATAAAAATTGTGAGTTTGTTAATGAAGACGTATGTACGAGTATGTGTACGCAAAAACTACTGAAAGGATTTTCATGAAATTTAGTATACAGGTAGGCTATGATGTGGAATTAGATGTAGCCTACTTATTATCCCAGATATCCCCCAAAGACTGCATGCTATAATAGTTTATTTAAATTTGAAAAATGGAGCAAACAGTGTTCCTTTCGTAAGGTCCTTTTTTGCCGTATTGGATCGGCTTAGAATACTAATGCCAATTCCATGCTCAGGTGTCATGAGAGGTGATAGAAGCCTTCACATACGGATTATATTATGAATACGGACTTGCAGCAGCGCAGAAAATTAACTGGGAAATCTTTGTAATGTACGTTTTAAAGTCCGCCATTTACACAAAACAATCCGGTACGTCTTGTAAAAAAGCCGCCGCACTGAAACTGCGTGATGAAGTATGCTCTATGCACAGACTTGAAAAAAGAACCAGACGGATTGTCAGCATTCAGTGAAATACCCAACTCCTCTATTCGTACAAGTATCACACGCACACATTGACACCATAAGTTTATAATCGGCCGCCATTACAGATTGGTCGGACCACACTAAAAATTACGCACACATGGTAAGCGGGCGGCGTCACTCTCGATAAGACGAGGTAAGGTCTGGTTCTTTTTTCAAGTCTGTGATTATGAAGTAATGGTTATATAAGACATACTCCAGATGGCATCCAAGCAATAACAGAGGCAAGGTATCCCAACGTGATGTTGTCGTCCTGGGCTGGTAGCTGGACCGCCTGGACTCGCGATCCGAACTCCAATGGTGACTGCAGCTTCACCACTGACACCTTCTGGTCGAAGTTATTGATCAGCATTTTTATCTGAAAGCAGGAATGGTTATTTGGGAGCATTGAAGTATAATGTCATAGAACAGACATCTCGAACAAAATGTGTGTCCCGCCCGGGAGATTCGATCTTAAAAATTGATCTTAAAAATCCATTGAAGATTGAAGCCACGTAGCGCCAATGCATTGGGACATACATGGTGTTCGAGGTGTCGGTTCTATACGCTAGTAATAATACTTCAATGTTCTAAGGGAGTTTAGGCTGAATAAATATTATTATATTAATAATTGAAGCAAAAACCTTGTACCCCTTTGGTTGTAATATTATGTTTGGGAGTTCTTAATCTCTTGTTTTTGATATAACTGTTCTCAATATTTAGTTTCATAATTGGTACTTGCCTCACAAAGTGCATACATTATAGAGTTTTTTTATTACTTTTAAAGTAAAGTAACTTTACTTTACCATAGTAACTTTACCATAGATTAAGGATAAATTGAGACGGAATGCATTATTAGGTTAGAAAGGGTTACAATTAGGAAGGAATTATTAATAACAGACGTCGCTTATATAAACTGGTTATTTTTAAAACATAAAAATTATTTTTAAAAAATATTTTATATGAATTGTTTTATTTTCCAGAAAGTAGTATTTTTGATTCACGCGCGAGCCTCATTATACGAGTAAATAGGTACTGCCGTATTTCATCTTAACGGGGGGGAGGGAACTCAGCGTTCCCTCGCTAAATTTAACCGGAAAGCAATTTTGAGTTTCCATTTTAATTATAACACAGAGGGAAAGGAGTATTTTAATGAAGACAAATTTCGGTAAAGTTCCGAGATGACACCTTAGAATTTGTCGGAGTGTAGTATGTACTGATAATTTTTTCTCCATTTGTCAAATAAGTTTGAATTTGAATCTGTAAAACTAGTTGAAAAAGCGGTT
Source organism: Thymelicus lineola (assembly GCA_963932265.1). Taxonomy (NCBI): domain Eukaryota; kingdom Metazoa; phylum Arthropoda; class Insecta; order Lepidoptera; family Hesperiidae; genus Thymelicus; species Thymelicus lineola. Next base: position 7,786,704 of record OZ010705.1, on the reverse strand, counting down.
TGATACAGCTAAGATATGTATATATGTGTATATATATATATATGTATGTATATTGTGCACTACTTGCGCACTAAACTAGTTGCTCAATATGGTATGCGTAGTCATTTAGTTACGTTGTAAACTATTTGCGCAGTAAACAACTTGCGTTGTAAACTAGTTGCATAGTAACCTAGGTGCATAATGATAGCGAAGTATATTCTATTGCTTATCTAGTATTGACGCTCGCACTTCTTTCGAATGAAAAGCAGGGAAAAGAGATGTAAGGTCCATAGAGTAACTTAAGGTCTTTCTCTTACCTTGAAGATGCTTCCCCCTTTATGATTGTAAGAACTTCCAGCTCGTAGGGTGTAGTTATCCAAATTCTTGTGTGTTACGTAAGATGATATGATATTCCTGGGAACAAAATACGAGTATAAAACCGGGCAAGTGCGTGTCACTGGCCATGCGCAATAAAGGGTTCCGAAGTTGTAGTAAGTTTTAGTAGTACGGACCCCTGATTCCAAAAATGGTCTTTAAAAACCCATAATATTTTTGAAAGATCTTTTCAAAGATACCCCGTAACCGTACCTGTTGGCGCATGAGATGCACTCATCGACATAGATTATCTACGCGCGCAAGTTGTTTACAACGCTACAACAGTCTGTGGCAGCTGCCGGTTGCTGGTTCGTCCGCGACGATGATTGCTCAGCGGTCCAGCCAATGGATGGCCGCTGACCACTACTGGTCATCCCCTCTCAGCGATGACCACGCAAATTCGAATACTTTGAATTCTAACTTGTTCGCAATTACTTACGCTAACGACAATATGCAAAAATTCAATTGTAAACGCTAAATACGAAATTATACAATTTTCTACACACATTCCGGTCTTCTCATTGTGGAAAACCCCTGGACGGCCGGAACATTGGTCCTTCGACGCCAAATTCTACGAAAAAGCGCCCTACATAAGCTCTAATCGAAGAAGAAAATTACCATCTGGATTCGTCCACAATTGGAGTTTGAGGCTATCTACCCAAGAAGAAGACGTAAACGCAAGGCCCGAGTATACGGTGGAAACGACGTGCCAACAATAAAGCGCAAAGGTACGGTCAGTCAGCCATCCTATTTCAGCCCTATCCTCTTCTTCTCGGTGTTGATCCTGTGCTTCAAACTGATTTCAGTGTTTCGGTGAATGCGAGTTACCTGTTCGTCTGTGATCCAGCTATACAGAGTGCCGCAGCTAGTACCTGTATCTTCGCGTTGGTATCAAAATCTAAACGTGAGTACTCCAGCTTTCTATTGCCACCGAAATGAGTTTGTCTACCGCAGAAACTAGTGTAAAATCCCGCGATAGATCTCCTTGCAAAGCCAGTGACGATGTCAAAATTCGTGATCTTGTCAAAAAACGCGGTATCATAAAAGGCAGATTTACTAAATTCGTTAATTATTTAAATTCACTAACGTCTCAGAGCTGTTTACTTAATCAACAACTCGTAGATCTCAAGTTGCGCATGCAGGATGTCAACAAATTATTTACAGAATTCAATAACATCCAAACTCAATTAGAGGAGTATGTCCCTGATATTGATTTAGACGAACAGCTCACGGAGAGAGAATTATTCGAAAATAATTATTATACTGTGTTAGCGCAAGCAGAATGTCTGCACACAAATAATACCGCGACCGCTTCGAATAATATTCACCAGTGCAACAAATCTAATTCCGTAAAACTACCGACTATCATTATGCCTACATTTGACGGTTCTTATGAACACTGGCTTGAGTTCCGCGATACATTTCTATCGTTAGTACACCATTCGAACGAAATAAGCAATATTCAAAAAGGACCCCGCAAAATCTCTATGGGAATTGGCTCTCGGCTAAATTAGCTGAAATTTTGCACAGAGGTAGCTTTCATCATGCTGATCAAAAGTCTCTATGGGTGTAACCCCCCAAAATCAAACCCAGACCCACCACTCCCCTCCAAATCTCAAAATATTCCCCAAAGCACATTGGATGAAAGTCAATGCATAAGGGATATATTCATATGAAACTTCGCACAGCGGTAGCTTTCATCATGCTGATCAAAAGTCTCAATGGGCGCAACCCCCAAAAATCAAACCTAGACCCACCACTCCCCCCAAAATCTCAAAATACTCCCCAAAGCACATTACGATGGAATGCATAAGGGACATTTTTTTACGGAAATAGCCGGCAAACGACCTGACGATGCACCTGATGGTAAGTGGCTATCGCCGCCCATGAACATCAGCAACACCAAAGGCATCACTGATGCGGAAAGAAAGAAGAAAAAGAAAGAAAGAACTGGCTCTCAAGCCCCCAGCCGGAACACGACGAGTCATCTGACTCATGCTCGAGGGTGGTAGCTATCCAGGCGAACCCCTGAAGAAATAATAATAGTAATAATGGTATTAAATAACAATTAAAAACAGTACTACCAATATAATCCCTCCGAGGGCCAAACCACCAGCGGGCCGGATTTAGTCGCCTCTTACGACACCCTTCTGGCGTGGGATTGGGGTTAATATTCTAAGCCGACCCAATACGGCTAAAATATAATAAAATATACGGCTAATATATGCATATGAAGGCAAGGTGTTGGGTGATACCCGACCTGTTTACGCCAGGTGGTGTTTGGGGGGAGTGGTGGGTCTGGGTTTGATTTTGGGGGGTTGCACCCGTTGAGACTTTTGATCAGCATGATGAAAGCTATCTCTGTGCGAAGTTTCATAGGAATATATCCCTTTTGCATTGATTTTCATCCAATGTGCTTTGGGGAGTATTTTGAGATTTGGGGGGGAGTGGTGGGTCTGGGTTTGATTTTGGGGGGTTGCGCCCATTGAGACTTTTGATCAGCATGATGAAAGCTACCTCTGTGCAAAATTTCAGCTAATTTAGCCGAGAGCCAATTCCCATAGAGATTTTGCGGGGTCCTTTCATTATCTAAAATCTTCTCTTACGGGTAGCGCAGAATTAGTCATAGATTCTTTAGAGTTTTCAAGTGACAATTACGAAGTTGCTTGGGAACTATTATTGAATAGATACAATAATTCGCGTCTATTGATACATAATCATGTAAAATCATTGTTTAACTTACAAACGCTTAACAAAGAATCGCCGGCGTTAATCAGAAAGCTTATCGATACTGTGTTAAAAAACCTACGTGCTCTAAAAATCCTCGGCGAGCCTACAGACTCCTGGGACACGTTGATCATTTACATAATCGTATCAAAGTTAGATCCGACTACCGAGCGTGAGTGGGAGCAGCACAAGAGTACACTATTTTCTAGTACCGGAAATTCTAAAACAGTTATTAAAGTTGAGCATTTAATTAAATTTTTAAAAGACAGGGCCGATGTCTTAGAAACGTTGATGGTGTCACATAGCAAACGTCATAACACTTCAGCTAGTACACACGCGAAACCTAACATTCATTGCAACGTTTCTACGTACAAACCGCAATCCCGCGACGGTCATATCAAAAGAAACTGTATTTGTTGTAACGCGCTTCATCCTATTTATTCGTGCCAGAAGTTTATTAATTCCGAACTCGAATCAAAACTATCGCTAATTAAAACTAATAGACTATGTGTTAACTGTTTGCGACCGGGTCACGATGTTGACGATTGCAGGTTTGGACCATGCAGGTTATGTAACAACAAACATAACACGCTAATTCATACCGACGACATACATAAAAGGTCCGTCTCAAGTCATCTATCGCCCGTGACTGATGACCGGTGGCGTACGGCCGCGACAATGCATTCTTCATTGCACCCCTCCGTGCCCTCCGCGTCTCCTGCGTTAGCTCCCGTGTCCAACGCAAATCTTATCAATGAGCCGATGCAATCCATTCAGGTAAACAAGGCACACATAGACAGTATACCATACGCATCATCATCTTGTGTGAAACCAGTTTTATTGTCAACGGCACTAGTCGAAGTAGCCGATGATAGTAATAACTATCATTTAGCGCGCGCCTTACTCGACAGCGGCAGTCAGCGATGTTTTGTAACTAAATCTTTTTGCGATAAAATTAATACTCCATTGATTGAATCTCACATAGAAATACGTGGTGTTGGGAGTTCGATGACACAGACAACGAAGGCCTGTGACATTGAGGTGAAATCGCGCACCAACCCTAGCTATCGTACAAAAATGAAATGTTTTGTTTTGCCGAGTATTACATCATCTATGCCAGCTGTATCTAAACAATGCGCACAAGTGATTGTACCGGATAACGTCAAGCTAGCGGATCCGTACTTCTATGATTCCCGTGAAATCGATTTATTAATAGGCGCTGATAAATTCTGGGAATTGTTAAAAGCTAAGAAAATAAGGTTACCTAGCGGTCCTTTCCTACAAGATACGCACCTCGGTTGGATTATTTCCGGTCAAATTAATTAATTACTTCGCATCAATACTTTTGTTTTTTCGTATTTTCTTTATTTTACGCAATTTATACAATTTCATTCCTGGAGAAACCCGAATCAAGTGTCGTCATGCGCACTGATGAGAGCGTGTAAAAAGAATCACTTCATCACCACTACGATGCGCTATAGGTATGATGAAGGTTCTTTCACGCATCCACATCAAGGCGACACCTTATGCGTTGGGTAACTCATTCTTCAGGGAGAACAAGACTATTTTACGGTCAACTTTAAGTATATTCAATAATTACTCAATTTCATTGCTATTTCTTTAAATTTATATTTGTCCATACAATCACATCAATCACGCTGGCAAATATTCGTATCATCTTACCAACTACACATATAATAATTACGCTAATAATTAATTAAATACAACAACCACAACCAAACAAATTTACGATTATTTACAATTAAGAAATAATAAATAAATAGTTAATAAACAACAATGCAATACTTAAATAAAGTTAGGAATAAACAAAATATATTTTAATAAATTAAATCTGAATATAATAGTTTTATTTACAGGTCAACACGTCATGTCATTACAAATTAACCTTAACACGCAAGAATTTTATTTAACTGTAACTGATTTGGCGTACGCTTAAGAGAATGATTTCATTTCAATATAAACATCTGTTTTGTAAGCCATCAGTCAGTATAGCTCAAGCTTAACATGCTACGCTTATTCTGATTTGCTGTGCTATCTATACACGCTACGTTGTACAATAATATGCGTATATCATTCATGTTCATTTGAATCGCAAAGGTTAAGGCAAAACTGTAAATATAATTATTTATTTGTTTATTCCATAACTCGAGCTGTTCGTCTATATCTTGTCAGTGACTTCTCTAAAGATCTACACATTGCATCGCTAAATTGAGTTGTGACGTTGTTACCGTGGTATCTAATCTACGGTGATGTTTCCTTCCTAATAAACTCATAAAAACTTCAACATTTCTAACATTCTTTCTTGTCTTTCTCTTGGTTTACAATTTTATTTATTACGCAAACATTTCAATACTTAAATTCAAATCTGTATAGTTAAAATTAGCATGTTCAATTCATTTTCGGTGGACTTTAGGAAGCTGGGGTCATAACATACAACATCTTTCATTGAGTTCACCAAGTAACACGCATTCAACATTGAAAAGTTTTAGTCAGGTTTCAGCGCCATGAATCCCTATCCTCAGTTTCCGTCTTTTTACATCCTCCTTCCACAGTCTTTTAGTCCTAGTGATCCTCTGACTGGCCGACCACTGAAAGCGACAGTATCGACTTGGCAATTGTCACCAGCTGAGGCTCAACAGACACGAAATACTAGCGACCTCCTGGACACAACAGCAGCAGAGCATCCGTCATCAAAACGTCTACGGGGAGTATACGACGCGCGTTCTCAAAGATTATGATGATGCCTCTTCGACTCCTGTACTTCATTGGAAGTTGGACCTTCCAAGGCCGGGGGCATGTTGGCGCATGAGATGCACTCATCGACAATATATTAATTATCTACGCGCGCAAGTTGTTTACAACGCTACAACAGTCTGTGGCAGCTGCCGGTTGCTGATTCGTCCGCGACGATGATTGCTCAGCGGTCCAGCCAATGGATGGCCGCTGACCACTACTGGTCATCCCCTCTCAGCGATGACCACGCAAATTCGAATACTTTGAATTCTAACTTGTTCGCAATTACTTACGCTAACGACAATATGCAAAAATTCAATTGTAAACGCTAAATACGAAATTATACAATTTTCTACACACATTCCGGTCTTCTCATTGTGGAAAACCCCTGGACGGCCGGAACAGTACCAAATTACAGCTTTCTAGCACTAAGGGTCTTGGCGCTTTGCTTCGGACAGACGGACAGAAGGACATGACGAAACTATAAGGGTTCCGATTTTACTTCGGAACCCTAATAAAAACTGTACTCATTTTCATGGTTTAGGTTAAATAAGCGGGCTTGGAAAGTATATTAAAACATAGGTAAATAAGTTATTTCGTATGCAAATTGTAAATTTTGTTGTGGTATAAGTCACGAGCAAAGCGATAAAAAAATATTGTGACGCCACGCAGTGCGCAAAAGAAACGGTATAAGCATAATTCTAAAAGTACTTTTGGTACAAGTTCTTATTATTGTATTAATTGTTAAGTTTAATATTTTATTAAAAATTAATTAGATCAAGTTTTTTTCACTATGTAAATATTCACGTTTTGTAAAGTATTAATTACATTATTAGATTTGATTTATATTTCATTTATGGACGCCGTTATCTATAGGGGACCTTTTGATGTATGTTTATGTATGTTACCATAGAAAACAAGTATTCACAATAATGTAAGTTATTGAGTTATATACAATATTAAATTAATTTTTTGGTGTTATTATGTGTCTAATAACTCCTTGTTCTGTTCTGTTCAAAGAGGACGGAGTGTTCAACATTGATAATTTATAAATTAATAACAAGATGGTGCTGTACTGAATTAATCACGAATTGTTTATCTCTACTCCATATTTTTAGACGAGACTTATTTGGTAAACAAACTTAGCACTACTTTTATGGAAATATTAATTTTTTATTAAAAAAATAATTAATGGCGAGTAAAAATTTGTTTTGGCATTAAATGTTTATTAATTTTGAAATTATTATCATTTTGTATCTTATTTTTAAATTACAAATAACGATAAAAATACAGTGTACATTTGTTTACTAAGTCGTACAAAACGGTGTAAATTTTATTCCTCACCAAACGATGCTTTAAAAGCCTTGCCTCAAAAAACTTATTGCATGCCATTCAAAGTTAAGCTATCGATTGAAAGAACTCCGCTTTACGCTTTTAACTTGAACTGTTAGATTTGCATTTGACCCGTTCAACATACGTTTTGAAGGGACCGACATATTCTGTATGAAAACCGCCAAATATGTTTTATTGTCGTACCCTACACTCGACCCGGGTTTCCACTACAGGACGTAAGAGGGTGCTTAGGAAGTCCTGAACTAGGCTATCGAATTTTCTAAAGTTCTTTCATCCTGCTAATATTATTAATATGAAAGTTTTTCTTTCTTTTTCTTCTCTTTTTCTTGGCCAGCAACGCATCAGTGATACCTTTGATGTTGCTGATGTCCATAGGCGATGGTCACTTACCATCAAGTGGATCGTCAGCTCGTTTGCAGGCTATTTCCATAAATTAAAGTAACACAAAGAGAACCATGAACATAACTATGTAAAATGCTTCCAATCTCATTTTCTCCCACGTTAAATCTTATGAATTTATGTGTCTGATTCTTTTTACTGTCGCTTTTTCGTTTCATCGACTTTCAAATCACAACAGGCTAAAGAAGTTTTCACTTCAAAAAAATTTTATATGGATGTTTGTTACTTTGTGACGCAAAAATTACTGTACGGATTTTCATGAAACTTAGCACACAGGTAAACCGTGACCTAGAATAACATATAGGGAACTTATTATCTCGTAAACGCGGGCAAAGCCGCGCGCTAGAACGAGTATACTCGTTTAAGTTATTATTATGACAACTATAGAAACAGTAAAGTATTTTTTTTATAAGTTGAGAAAATACAGGTGGGCGGTTAATAGTACCTCTGTGAGTATAAGTGCCCAATAGCTCGGTCATATTTTAAGTTAAAAACATTGAAGTATAATGTCATAGAACAGACATCTCGAACAAAATGTGTGTCCCGCCGGGAGGTTCGATTTCTAAAATTAAACCCCCGTTCTCCTTTCAAAATCGAACGAATCCATTGAAGATTGAAGCCACGTGGCGCCAATGCATTGGGACATACATAGTGTTCGCGGTGTCGGTGGTGCGCTAGGAACTTCAGTGGTTAAAGACAACGAAAAGCTTATTTGTCGTATATGGATTGTAAGCCCTACACAATTACAAAGAGCAAAACAGAAGGAAAAAAATATTTTCCAAGAGAGGTAAGGAATAATAATCAATTTTTAGCAACAGCTTTGCAAAATTTTAGCAAAGCTAAACCGTACTAATCTGTTTGGGTATTAATTAAAATTATGGAACAGCTGAGCTCTTTGTAGCAACGATAATGGATTTATGTCAATTTATTTAGGAGATGTGACCTAACCTCGGTTTGCTTCCAAGAAAATATTTTTTTATGGCAGTAGATACTCTTATTGGAAGGGCTGAAGCATTCGAAAATGCAGTGCAATAAAAATGTCTTCATAAGTCACAAATTATATCGCAAACAGAAAAAAATACATGTCCTATAATTTTTCTTAAAGTAGGTTAAGTATGTAACATAAAATTGCTATTTATTTATGGAGTTCATCTCTATAAATAAAAGGCAAAAGTAAACTGAAGTAAGTAAACTGATATATCAACGCACAGGCCAAACCCTTAGGGATAGAAACTTAAAATTTCGCACACGTATTCCTATTATGACGTAGACATTCACTAAGGAAGAATTTTTCAAAATTCAACCCCCGAGGGGGTGAAATAGGGGATAAATATGATAAGCATAATTTCCGCGTGCGAAGCTGCGGGCAACAGCTAGTAACGAATATTACATACATACATACAATGATACAAGATACGCGAGAAAACAGCCCTTCCTTGGTAGTCGGGCAAAAAGACAGAGAGAGAGAGACTAAAAGATTGGTGAAATATTTAACACATCAGACATACGAGTAATACAATACCGACAAAGGAGTGAAGCAACTTTGTCTAAACATGTTTCTAATTAAACTGCGCTGACAAAAGAATCTTTTGTCAGAGTTTCAAATGCTTCGAAACAATAGATTTGAAACAAGCTTCGTTAGTTTACAGTTCTCAAAAGGAGTGAGTACTCCAAATGGTACTCTCTGAGTTTCCTTTGACATTATGGTTATTTGTAGACAATGCAATTATATATTCAGCACCTGAATATATGAATTACCTGAATTTCAGGTAGGTGGTTATATCGTTTCGATATGATTTCAATGTTATGAATAAAGGAGGTCAAGCTAAAATAATTATTTTAAAATTTTTGGGGAATGTACTTAATTAAATATATTAAATAAGTCGTTTTGGTTCATAATATTTTATTTTTTTATTATATACTTGTAAATAAGTTAAAGTGTAATAGTTATGTACTTGTAGCATCTAATTAGAAATAAAAAATGATATTAATGTATCTTTTAAAGGGAATTATGAAAGAACTTTCACCGCAAAATTACCTTCATCTATTTAAATTCTGCGTGAATTTATTCTCCAGAATTGATTGCAAGGTATACAAAAAGTATAAATAATACTATCAGCGAGGCAGAGACAAAGTTGCCAACTTAAAAAGTCGGTACCTCCAATCCTGCTGTAACGAGCAGCAATTAGTTACCGCGTTTGGTCGGGGCTCGCATCGCTGGAGCTCGCGTGGGGCAATACTTCCACGTCTACAGCAGATGCTGTGAGCTTATTTCATTTCCAGGCATACTTGTACACAATATTTATACAATATTTAATAGGTTTTTTCAAATAATTAAAATAGATTTTTCTGACCAAGAACTTAATATACATTTGAAAAGCAAGCTTCGAAGAGGTACCTGGTACTGAGCTTATTTCATTTCCAGGCGGAATACACACACAGTATTTATACAATACAATATTTAATATGTTTTTTAATAATTAAAACAGATTTTTCTGACCAAGAATTATATATACATTTGGAAAGCTAGCTTCGAAGAGGTACCTGTAGGTAGACGGACGTGACATTGAATAAACAATTTCGGCCAATCACAGACCTGGGTCCCAAGTCTGCTATTTTTATAATATTCGTCATTCCAACACGATCCCACTCTCATTTTGCTAAAAGTTCGTAATCTGCTAATTCATAATGGTCGATCATTGGTCGGACAATGGTCTCGTAATAGAATTGTGTTATAATGGCATTGTCGTATTGCCAGTATTATAAAACCCGTTAGTAGAAATGATTTTCGAAAAACTACTACTAAATTTGAATATTTATTCATGCCAGATTAAATTTATATATATTTTTACATATTATTTATTAGTGTTAAAAGCAATCTGAAGGAGTAGGAAGTTCGTAAATAGCAAAAAACGCACAACGCAATAATATTTTTACGACGATATTATTTTTATGAAGCACTCATAGTCCTGCGGCTTGCGTCGATCCTGAGTGATCGACAAAGTTATGCAACAGCGGGCGCGGTCGGTAGTTGGATGGGTGAGTTGGATGGCTAGTGGCAAAAAATTCTTGAGCGTTTCCGTGCTTCGGAGGGCACGTAAAGCCGTCGGTCTCGGTTGTTATCATATGATAACAGTCGTTAAGCCATGTCAGAGGTTCTCGGGCGGTTTGAAAACTTCCGACATTCGGGTTGGCCACTAACCCCTCCATCAGTCCGTATTGGAGCAGCGTGGTGGAGTATGCTCTAGGCCTCCTCAAGGGGAGAGACCCGTGCCCAGTAGTGGGCCATTAATGGGTTGAAGCTATTATTTTTATTATTTAAGGTAAAATTTGTGATATTTGTGATTTGTTATTCAAATGATGATTAAAATATTGAAGATCTTTTTATTTTATATGAACTGATTCTAATTAGATACTATTAACATACAACATACAAATACAAACAATAACAAACACACAATACACACAAACAAATACAAATACAAAACATACATACAAATACAAATTATTTACATTAGGTATGCCTTTTTAAAATATTGAAAATTTTCAATTTTATAGGTTGGTATATGAGAAAATTTATATTTTATACTGTTTTGTTTTTTAGGAGTTCGTTTCGAAATCAGATCAGATCAGATCAATAGAACTATTTTCTTCAAGATAAATTGGAAAAATAAAGTTGGTTTTAAATCGTAAATGGAATTTAAAACGTTTTAAATCACAATTGCGTGTAAAGAAAGCAATATTAAGCAAGTAAATGGTAAAGAAAGCAATGACTGCACAATGACGTTCTAATGGTATGTCACTGATCAAAGGAACTGTCAAAATTTTAGCAGATTACTGCATAGGTCCGTCATTCATTTGTCATTATGTACGAGATTACCCATAGACGCCATTTCTTTCAATGGAGTGTCAGTGGCTGACCATTGGAAAGTCATAATGACGCCATTATATTAGTAGATTACCAAACTTGTCAAAATCAACAAATTATGAAATCAATGATAGACTATTCTGACACTATTGTAATAGCAGACTTGGGGCCCTGACTGTCGTTGACCTAAATGCTGGCCATACATGATCAAGTATACTTGTCAAGTTTTCAGCGGATTTGACGTGGCATCCAGTAAACTTGACGGCGCAGCGTATGGCCACGGTACGGCTATCTGGCTACTCATGCAAACTGGATGCCGCATCAAGTCAAACTGCAAACTTGACAATTTCACTCGATCATGTATGGCCAGCTTAAGGCACGTCTACAAACTATCGGTGTGTAACTTTAACCAATGTGGCCCAATCGGGCGCAGATATTCATCCATTGTCACGTGATCCCTGGAATATAGAGGAGTTTATAGGACAACATATAGACTACTTTTTATCCCAGAATTTCCACGTTATCGAGAACAACTCCTACGTGAAAGAAGTCTCGGGCACAACTAGTAACAAATATATGAAGCATTTAACTATTATTAAGTACTAGAGTAAATATTTCAATGATATGAAGTCACATTTTTGTCAGGTTCTTATGTGAGATTATATCCAAGCCTTAGACATTGGGTTCCTTTTACGATCTTGGCAACTACTAAGGCCGGATTTTTGTACGGGATCCTTGTTTTTTTATAATATTTACTAGAAGACATTCTCTTGTTGTGTTTTTTTTAAATTCCATAAATGTTATAGACAAAAATGTGGGCAAGAAAGCTCACTACATTTTGATGGGTAGGTCCGAATAGTATTTGAATTTGCAACTGGTAGATAGTTAAGAATACGGGCAATTATAAGCAAAGTCTCGGCTTGCCCTAATTACTTAAGAGCCGTATAAATCACTTGAAACTTCGCGACGTAATAAAATTGAAACACTTTAATAGGATTCTGTTCACTGAACGAGGATTTAATCAACTCGGAATCTATACTATGGGGCAGTAGTATGTATATGTATACTCCTGGCTGATGTTGTTGTATAATATTTAGAACTTATTATGTTACATTTTTATAGTGGAAATTGCTGGTAAATGACCTGACGATCCACCTAATGGTAAGTGGCCACCGTCGCTCATGGACAACAGCGACACCAAAGGCATCACTGATGCGTTGCCGGCCAAGAAAGAGAGAAAAAGAAAGAAATAGTATTTATTTTAATTAGTAAAGGCAGCTAATTAATAACTAGAAGGAACAGTAAAATTTTAGTATTTATCTAACCTCTCTGTAGAGGTGACTATTTTTATCAAAAGTTTTATTTATTTTCGAAATATCCTCACATTTTGACTATATTTTGTTAAATTAGTTAAATTATTCAAAAACGTGAAAAAATCAAAGGCACCTATGATAATTCCAAGGTAAAAATCCTAATTCCGAGGTACTTGGCTCTTAATTCCGAGTGTACAGAATACAAAGGAAAGGAGGTTGGGAGAATGATACATAATGTTCAAAAATCAAGTCTATTTATTGTTTTTGGATTTTTTAATGAGTCTTCGTCTCTGTGTAATATGATTAATAATGGCTTTGATTTCGTTATTTTTTTTTCGAAACTCATTCATTTATTCATTCTTTACACCTTCGTCTTTGGGTCACAAAAAAGCACGCGAATACCAAATTTTAACTTATTTGGTGCAGAAATTTCGGAAAAAAATTGCTGTGAAGAGCGGTCGCTCAGACCGACAGTTTCGTTTTTGCTTTCTTTTTGTTCGGAACCCTAAAAAAATGTTTGTACGGATGTCATTTATAGATCAAAACTGGTTTCATTTGAAAGGCAATAATGCGAAGATGGTCAGAGAACACTAAAACAATGCATTAGGTACATTTTAGATTTTCGACTTTTCCCATACAAGTTTTTAGCGTAGTAATACACGGCGGTGTATCCATAAGTGAACCATAAGTTAAGCATAAAGCAAAGCAAAGCAAAGCAACAACCCATAATTGTCCCACTGCTGGGCTCGGGGTCTCCTCTCACAATGTGAGGGGTACAGGCCATAGTCTACCACTCTGGCCAAGTGCGGATTGGTAGACTTCACACACCTTTGAGAACATTATGGAGAACTCTCAGGTGTGCAGGTTTCCTCACGATGTTTTCCTTCACCGAAGCAAGTGATAATTAACTTGTAATACGCACATAATATTTGAAAATTAGAGGTGCGTGCCAGGATTTGAACCCGGGCCCCCGTGTTCGAGAGACCAACGTTCTAACCACTAGGCTATCACTGCTTAGCGAGTTAAGCATAAGTTAAGCATAAGCAAGGAAAATGTTCCATACAAATTTTCATCTCGTTTCCCAGGGAAACCTTTCAATTTTCCGGGATAAAAAGTTTCCTAAAATATGACCCGGCGTATTAGCAACAACTTTACCAATTTTCATCGAAATCCATTCAAGGGTTTTCATGTGATGCCCGGACAGACCAACAGACAGACAGACAGACAATAATTCTAAAAAAAATAATTTTGTGCTCTAACATGTTATTGAAGTGCCCGCTAATTAAAATTTTTTAAAAATATTCAATATACGGAAAATTTGCATTTTGAGATTTGTTATAGTACCTATAGATAATAATAATAACAGGTATAAGGATAAAATGTAATAATTACTTACGAATCAAAGCACTTTGACATCGTTAGGATCCAGTATGTATTGAGAACGATGGCACTGCACACATAGGAGTTGTTCTTCAGCAGCGAAGCAGCGTAAGGGTGCTTGTAGACTTGAGTTACTGACGCGCCTATACGTTCACTACTGTCATCTGCCTCGTCTGTAATAATAATAACCATTAGTATTTTGCCTAATAATAATGTCGACCTATGGATGATATCAAGGAAGACTAAAGTCAAATGGATGGAGACTATACAACCTTGTTCTTAGTATATACGAAACCTGAAAGTAGTTTATTCAGAATTACTAACTTAATCGATGCCAATTTAGACACACGGCAGCGTGTCAAGCCATGTTCAAGCTAACAGAACTGGCGAGCAGCACTGTGTGTTAAATTACACAAACCAGCCCTAACCAGTAGCCCTAACTGCACTAATCAAAAGTCCCAATGGGCACGACCCCCTTAAATGCGTATTTTTTCCTCCAGGGGGCACTTTCCCCCCCAAGTCTGTTTATTCGATTTCAGCGGAATCATTCTGAATTTTTAGTATATTGTAGTCCTAATCATGCCAAACAAGAGTCCCAATGGGCACGACCCCCCCAAATGCGTATTTTTCCTCTAGGGGGCACTTTCCAAAGTCTATGTATTCGATTTCTGCGGAATCATTCTGAATTTTTAGTATGTTGTAGTCCTAATCATGCCAAACAAGCACTTACAAGCAAGGTAAAAAGGTAGGCGTGTATAAAGGAAAAGATCTAAAAACTGAAAATTATTGATAATTAGTGGAATAATGAATTAGCGGTTTCACTGTATAGAGTAATTTCACAAATAACAATAGGTATATTCATTATCTATAAACACTAATAATTTCTAGATAAAAAGTAATGATATCTGAAGTATGATAATTATGTGAAATCAGAGCCATATTAAAAAAAAGAATTGAGATGTAAATGGGTGTCAAGTTCTGTGTAGAAAAGCCTAAAATTTTAGTCACAGAACATGTAATTCAAGCTTTACATTTGACTTGGTTAAACAAAACAATATTAAAAAACAATATAAAAAGTATAATAAATATAATAATAATCATTTTTTCAAAACGAGCGTTTTAAAAAACGCGTGTGACGTTTTTCGTCACCTTTTGTGTCACCGTCACCGTGTTATAAATCTTAAAATGTCACTCTCCTTTTTTCCATTTATTTCATAACGCGCCTAAAGAAGTACAACTTCAACAACACTATTGCTTCAAGCCAGTT